>BSBK01007442.1:967500-1217500 GCA_027943335.1 Chamaecyparis obtusa | reverse complement strand
GCACTGTCTACTCGCTTTGCACCCAGAATGCAAATAAGTGTTGTCACTAGTGGCAATTCTGTTTAATGCCAACAATCTCCCCCTTTGGCATTAGTGACAAAAACACTTATTGGCCAAAACTTATATACATGAATCATGCTGAGTTTTATTTTGATTTTTCAAAATTTGTCTTTGTTATAGAGCTTTATACATTGTCTCCCCCTTTCAATGTGCTAACAATTTCTATACAAATCTTCTTCTATACATATATCTCCCTCTATACATATCTCCCCCTTTTTGATGATAATGCCAAAGGTGTATATACAAGTTATTTACAAAGAGAATCCAAAATTTGATAGAAAATCAGAATGTACCTTCATTATTAGTGCTAGGGTTCTGTCCCAACTTTCTTGCAGAATCTTACATGTTTGGATTGCAATTTGGACTTCTGCAGAGAGTTCAATCATGTGATCTGCTATAGAGAACTGATTGTCATGAATCAATGTTTTGGAATGTTCAATGTGCTTATACATTGTATTCATGATGGGAAGGATCAAGTGTTGGATGTCTAGCAGTGTGGACCGGATCCTTATGTCTTCTTTCAGTAGATCAGACTGCATGTTTGATAGGTGTGAGATTTTCATGTGATGAGCAGAGCTTGAACTTGGTTCAAGTTGCAACTTTTGTATGCTAATCTTCATATACTCATCCATTTTATTCATTTTATCCTTAACATCCTTTGTGAACTCGGCAATATTGCACAATCTGGCCAAAAGAGAGGTAGCATTCGAATAGATAGATTCAATGTTTGACAAAACTGAAGACAATTCTACTTGGTTAATAGCTATGTGCTGAGCAATGTGCTCAAGCACTTTATTGTTGAATCTCTTCTCGGCTCTTTCAACTAACTTTTCTGTCCCAGATGAATCCTCATTGTATTTATTAACTGCTTCTGCTAATTGTAGCAAAACATGTTGGGAGGAGTCTACTTTAATACCTAATGCATCAGACAAAATGTCCTTAGCATCCTTGATGATTTGATATTCCTTGTCTCTCTCCTCTTTAAGCTTCTTTTGTTTTTCTTTCCTTTGGAGGATCTCACCTATATTTTGCATTTGGTCCGCTGATAGATTTGCAAAATCCAATGTTGGAATTTCTATCTCTTCATCTAAGTCTATATCCTCTACTACATTCTTACCCAAAAATTTTATACTCGGTAGAGCCTTAGGCTTATCTGTACTTAATGCCTTGGTAGTAGTGGTAGTAGATATAGTAGGGATAGCTATAGAGACTGGTATACTTTCTACTGGAGAACTTAAAATATTTACACTTGAAGATTCAAAAACTGGAAAACTTACTGCTGGAAAACTTGATGAAATGGGAGACTGCAACTCGGTAGAAGAAATGGTAGTTGCTTCTATTGTTGCTATAGATGATTGGACAAATGTTGAAGTTGTCACAACCATGCTTGAAGGTGTCTCTGGGCTAGATGTAGAAACTTTTACTGGAGAGGTAGGAAGGGATGCAATGACTTCTACTGCTATCCTCACAGTATCATCTACCTCAGTGTCTTCTTCTTGTTCATCACTGTCATCTTCAATGTCTTTTATTATGACTGTTTCAATACTCAGTTGGTGAAGGTGGTATATGTTCTTCCATGTAGCATTTGCAGCCTTCACAACCAATTCAATATTGTTGATCAAAATCAAACAAGTATTGAACTTCAATGTCATCTTACTTTCATTTTCTTTTAATGCCTTCTTTACTTCATCATTTTTCAAGCTTGGCATTAACTGTCTCAGGGTTTGATCAAATATGTCTATCACAATTTTCTTTGCATTGCTCCATCTCATTTTTATTGGATTTAATAGAACTGCTGGAACCTGTGGGGCTAATTCTTCAGGAGAGTATTTCCACTGTCCCATCTTTTCAATAACAGCATATTCTATTTCCTTCTGTTCTGTTTCTGATCTGGTTTCATATTTAAAAGATTTTATGTTACTTACTCCAGATCCTGATCCGTCTCTAAAGAGTTTGATCTTTTCTTGAAAGTTTAGAGGAGGCCTTTTGAATACTATGTCTTTATCTACCTTGTCTACCTTGTCTGCCTTGCCTCTTGCATTTCTCCTTGTAAATACAGTAGTGGGAGGCTTAGGTGCCTTAGTGATGAATACCTTTCCTTTCTTTTTTTCAGGTTATGGTTCCTCTATTTTCTCATCCTTTTCCTCTTCTTCTTCATCTTTTTCTTCTTTGTCCTCGGTTATCATTTGCATTTTGGCTATCCTCTTCTTTCCTTTGTTTACCGCCTGTGGAAGCTTTATGCTTAGTTCAATTCTTACCTTAGCTTCATCATATGTTCCAAAATATGGAGCTTTGGGATTGACAGGCTGATTAAGAAGAGCTTCAATGATATTCTTGGTTTCATCAATATTTACCTCATAAGGAAGAGGTTTTACATATACAGTCCTCGGTTTAGCTGCTTGAATATATACATTATCACAATCCACCATAAAACAAATGTCATCTTTGTAATCTTCCACCAACTTCTGTGGAATCTGGAATTCGTTATTCATTTTCTCTTTGAAAGAGTCAAAATAATTATCCATGATGCTTTCAAAATTTTCACCCATTTCTGAGATGTATTCATTTATTTCATAAAGTGCTGGCACATCTTTTCTCCATACAACTTTTCCTTTAGAAGGGAAGAATTTCTAAAAATAGAAGAATAAACAGACCAATAAGGATCCAAACTTACATGGATTGTTTTTGGAAGTTTGAATGCTTTCCATGTTTTTGTTAAACTACTTTAACAATAAGTCTGCTAGGTCAAATGTTAAGTTATTCTTGACCACTTTGTATGCTAGGTCAATAGCTTCATAGGAGACACTATTCTATCGACTAGGACTGTAAATCTTATGGGCAATAATGTGTGTACCAAACTTTAGTTCAGCATCGGTAATGCTGCTAACTTTCATGCCTCTACCGTCCCACTCGGCTAGGGTTTTCTTCTCTAGTTCCGTCTGACCTAGGGTTTTGGTAGTTTTTGCTTTGTTCAACATGGGAAGACCAATGATTTGATGAATCATCTTCTTTGTGATCTCTATGGGTTGCTCAAGCCAAATCTTGCCATCATGTACACGACTGAGAATGTATCTAACCCATTTATCTTGAAAGTTTTGAGGTAGATGTGCAATGTGAACTAAACCTTTATCTTCCAGATGTTTGTGCTCGGGTTTCAGAATACCATCCACACACAGTTCTTCATGCACAGTATCTAATTCTAAGTTCCCCATTTCATGAATTGAACAGTTGAAATGATTGCGGATATCATTAATAAGTAGTACCTTAGGAGGAATCTGAGATTGAGCTCCGTTCGGATCTAGGGCTGCTGCAATTGCAGGCACGATCTTGAAATCTAGTGCTTTCCATTCCCCTTGGACTAACATATCAGATCCTTTCTTCACTGAAGTGCTGGATGATGCCATGGTAGCTCATAGAAAATTCCTTTCACAAAAGTGTTGAATCACTGGGTTGCTCTTGAAATTTTTCTACTCTCAAAGTGCTAAAGGTTTGCAGTGAAGAATGAGTTCGATTACTTGCTTTTTGTTTATAACTCTGTCATTAATGCTTAGTACAAATTAGGGTATGAATTCCGACAGACTGTCACCCACTAAGAATTAATTACTCGGTGCAACTCGGTGAACTTGAGAATTCATATTGCTCCGACCTCGCTCGGTAAAGATGGGTACCGACCTTGCTTGGTGAAGACTGATACCGACCTCGCTCGGTGAAGACTGATACCGACCTCCCTATGATCTTACTGCATCTTGTATGCTGATTTAGATCTTTCTTTTAATTCGGTTCTGGAACTGCTTGAGATTGGTCTATGAGAATACAGTTCCAGTGCTTTCTTGGAAATTTAGTTTGAGTCGGTAGAGCCATCCATTCCATTACTTGGACTGGATTGCTCAGTAGATTTAGGAATCCATTTTTGTCTCACCTGTTTCCTGACCTTAGTTGCTTCATTCTTCTTTCCATCTTCAACTTAACTAACATTCATGCAGTTTCTGGCTATGTGACCAAGTTTAGTGCATTTGAAGCATCTTACGGTAGTATCTCTTTTCCTTAGATGATGTTTTATGCAATTCATGCCAATGTGTCCATATTCTCCACAGTAATGACATCTACACCAGGTGTTGTAGTCCCATCCAAACATTGCTTTCATAATTTGTTCTGTTGGATTAAATGTCTTGGATCTGCACTCAGATGCCTTGTGACCTTGTTTGTTGCACTTGTGACAATTACCTCTGAATCTTGGTTTTTCCCTGCATTTATTTTCTTTGTGACTAGGTTGATTGCAGCTGTAACATTTTCCATTGAATTCTACTTTTTCATTGTTCCAACATTTATTTGAAGTACGTCCTATTTTACCACAATGATTACAAGTAGGTTTTTTATTTCTTTGAGTACCTTGCTTAGAAGATTCGCCTTCTCCTTTGTATCCAAGTCCTGCTTTTCCTTTTTGCCTATGAAGATTTCGCTCATACAACTGATTCAAGTCTTCTTGACTTTTCAGCATTCCTTCATTGATTTGTTTTTCAGTGTTTAGGTCATCCACCAATCTTAGATTGATTTCCTTTTCAGATCTTAGTTCTTCTCTTGTGCTTTCTATTTCTAATCTTAGATTTAGAATTTCCTCATTTGTATTAGAGATTTGATCCATTAGGTTTTCTAGCTGAAGGGTTTTATTTTGGACTTCAATGTTCCTTCCATCTAATTCATCTTTCAACTTGTTTCTTTATTCCAAGATCTCACAGAATCTTGTAGAGTGTAGCTCTTGTTCTCTTTTTAATTTTCTCACTTCTTCCTGCAAAGACCCATTCTTTTCTAGGAGTTCTTTGACAGCATTGTTTGCTTCATCTGAGTTATTTGAGGGAAAAAGATCTTCAATCTTTTCTTTAATGTAATTCTGATCATTCATCTGATTTGCAAGTTCCTTCCTTCTTCTTAGGGATTGGGAAAGATGTTCTTTTGCTTCCTTGAGTTTAGCTATGGCCATTTCTAGATCTAGCTTTTCATTTTCAATCACCTTGTTCAGTTTGAATACCTCCATTGTCCTGCATCTTTGCTCAAGCTAGTTAAGCTTTATCTTGAGAACCAATGCTGCTCTGATACCAATTGTTGGAAATATTCAAGAATTAACCGAGTTACTAAGAGGGGAGGGGTGAATCAGTAACTCCAAATTTTCTTTCAATTTAACATGTAATTTACTTTTAACCTTTGCATACAGAAAGCATGAAACTTAAAAGCATTTACAATAATGACACATAGATTTGGTTACCCAGAAACCTTCCAAAAAGAAAGTAAAACTGGGGTGGGGATGAAACCCACAAAGCTTTAATACTGCAGAATAAAGTTGGCCGGTTAAGGCTTACAATTTGATCACTTCTGATGATCTTCCCTGTTAGGAGCAATAAGGATTGCTAAATCCACCTTGTTAAAGGATTTACAAAACATACAATGAAGTATGCACTCGGTAAAGAGATTTTACAAAAGACTGTTAAGTCTACCCGGTTAAAGGATTTAGTACTGATTCACCTGTTAGGACGAAACAGTAGATCTCTTGCTTTGCAACTGGATTGCTGATTGAGATTCGCTGATGTACTGATCACCTTCTGTGATGAATTTGTCTTTGCTGTTCCTTATACTGCTAAAGCCCTTTGTAATTCGCTTATCTCTGCCTTTCTTTCTTTTTCACATCTATGCTTCTTACATTTTTTTTTTGACATTTTTACAACATTGTTTATATACAAGTCTCAAACAATTAATTTCAATTACAATTACAAAGTCGGCTTGACAAATAAACATAAGTGCTACTAAGTCGGCCCAAGTATGGTTACACAGTTCCTGAAAACTAACTCGGTGACTTTCTGATACTCGGCGTCCACTGCATTACTCGGCATCATCATGCACTCGGTAGAAGTGAAGGCATGGTTCATACTGATCACTCAGTAGGTTTTGAACTCGGTAAATACTGGTGACTTGGTAGACATGATGTTACTCGGTTTACACTGTCCTGTTCGGTTTGCACTGTCTGCTCGGTTTGCACTGTCTGCTCGGTTTGCACTGTCTTCTCAGTTTGCACTGTCTACTCGGTTTGCACTATTTTCTCAGTTTGCATTGTCTGCTCGGTTTGCACTGTCTGCTCAGTTTGCACTGTCTGCTCAGTTTGCACCCAGAATGCAAATAAGTGTTGTCACTAGTGGCAATTCTGTTTAATGCCAACAAGAGTATGTTACATGTAGGGTTAGGGTTATGATTAGAGTTATAAATAGTATTATATTTAGTTATTTCATTAGGGTTAATCATGGGTTAATGATGTGATGCACAGTGTTAGGGTTTAGTAGGTCATTTTATGTTATGACTTAGTGTTCAAGTAAGAGTTAGTGGTAGGGTTACGGTTATCGATAGGGGGAGAATTTAGGTTAATAAAATATTTAACATTATGATTTATGCTTGAAGTAAGAGTACATTACAGTTATGGTTAGGGTTACAATCAGAGTTATGATTAGTTTTACATTTACTTATATCATGAGGGTTAATCATGGGTTAATGATGTGATGCACAATGTTAAGTTTTGATTACTATTAGGGCTAAAATAAAAAAATAGTTTTTATATTTTAAAATGAGAAATTATTATAATAAGTTGACATTGGATAAGGGTTAGGGTTTATTATATTTTAAAATGATAAATTATTATAATAAGTTGACATCGGATAAGGGTTAGGATTTAGTAGGTCATTTTATGTCATGATGTAGGATTCGAGTAAGAGTTAGTGGCAGGGTTAGGGTTATCAATAGGGTGAGAATTCAGGCTAATAGTATATTTAACATTACGATTTATGCTTGAAGTAAGAGTACATTATAGTTAGGGTTAGTGTTATGATTAGAGTTATGATTATATTATATTTAGTTATTTCATGAGGGTTAATCATGGGTTAATGATGTCATGCACAATGTTAAGTTTGGATTAGTATTAGGATTAAAATAAAAAAATAGTATTTAGTTTCCATTGAAGATTAACTTTTAATAGTTTATTTAATATTGTTAAAGGTATTGGTATACTTGTTGAACATTGTTTGGGGTTAGCTTAGAAATAGTAATGAATTAGATGTCCTATATATTTATTTCCTCACATTTAATTGGTGCATTCATTGAAAAAATAAATATTAGAAATGCAGAGATGAACAAAACATGTTGCAAAATGTTGGAAAGTATAGGGGTAACCATCATGGGAGTAGGAAAAAATATATATTCACTATCTTGTTTGTGAAACTTACAAACAAAGATGAAAGGGGAAATAGAAGACCCACTACAACCATTAGATATTTAAGAAGTATGAAAGATAAGATAAGAATGATCTAAATCAATAACATTTCTTCGTAATGATGCAAGTACATCACATATTCTTCAATAATAAAGTTGGTATGGTGACCTTTATTTGTACAATGATCATGGTATACTTCTTTCATCATTGATGGAAATGCATCCACTTTTGCAGATGTCTCGCGTAAAACTTTTGAAACATCTTCCATCTGCTTTATATCTAGTTCATCAACATATTCAACTGATAATGCTACATTCTCCATAGCTTCAATTATAGTTACACACGACTCTTGAATGATTCATGTACACTTGTCAAATTCACTCTCAAAAATATGGTTTGAGCCCATTGAAGCAGAGGGGCTTGTAACCATGATGTTGGAGTCTCTATCAGAGGCAGTCATAGGTGGAATGGTATCCTATAAAGTTTTAAACAAACATCAGTATATATAATTAATCAGAATAACCATTTTGCATTACCATTTCAAACTCTAGATGCTAGCTATAGTGGAATAGTATATATGATTTTGTGGATTTTTTTATATTCAAATTAAGTAGAAGTCGGGTTCGCAAACATGATATAAATTATATTAACGATACATATTTAAACAAAAGAGAACATGAATTTGAAATATGATACACTAATTCAATGCATAAGGATAATATTTACTAAACAATGTAATATTTAATAGCAATACAACATTATAGTACATCACTGATTTTCAAGACACTTGAGTCTAATTTCTTCTACTTTCCTATTGGAAAGTTATTTCCCAGTCTTCATTTTTTCATAGTGGTCATATGTGAAAGGTGGCATGATTCTCAAGCCTTCTAGAGACTTTACACAAGATACAGCTACAAATGTCAATCCTACTCTTTCTCTTGGGCCTATATCAACTGTGGCTCTCGAAAGAGTTAGTCCCTAAGATTTATGAATTGTCAATGCCCATGCCAACCTTAATGGTAACTGAAAGGTTCTACCCCTCTAGACTGGTGATATTGGAACTATTCTTGGATGATGGTCATCATATGGTAATCTAGAATAATTATCAAATTCAACCGTAACATAAGCAGGTGGTTCAGGTGGGGCAGTTCTTGGTTTGTACACAATATTCTAGATATATCCCAAGGATCCATTGACAAGACCAACTTCAATCCATAGATTTGTAGTTAATATGACCCTTGAATCCTTACTGAACAATAACTCTAGATCAAGTTCTTCATTCAAGCAATCTTCAATTGTATTACCATTCATTGACTTAGTTGCAAGGCTACATGCAACAGGTCACCTCAAAAAATACAACATCCTCAAGTTATGGTTATGAACATTGGCATTTGTAGAGAACAAATGCACTGTCTTGTCAAACTCATCATTGGTTACAACATCTAACCTCACAGGGGTTCTCATCATAAGCAAGTTCCAATCATCCAAGTTTGGACTCACATCTCTCACATTTGTGAGAAGTTGACAAAAAATTTTTTGGTGAATGTTTTCTCCATCTTGCCTAAATATTTTATCTAATGTAACCACTATTTTGAATTCTTGCCAGAGTAACTTTGCCCACCTGTTGCTAGCATATGCTGGTTTGTCATTCACTAGAGGCAACTGACCAAGATCACCAACCAAAATAATAGATATACCTAAAATAAAGTAAGAGAAATGATTAGAAGACCATCTATGAAAATTACATGATTGTATTTATAGATGAGTTATAATAATAAATATTATAGCACAAAAATAGCATCATAAGAAAAAATGAAAGTATACCTGCAAAGCTTATGTCAGCACTCTGCGGGAAGGCTTGCCTGAGTCGAGAATCTATATTTTCCAGAAAGTTTTGACCAATGAAGCTCATTTCATCAATCAAAAAATACCTGATATGGGCCATCTCTTATTGAAAACTTGTGAGTCATGTCCCCTCTAGTTGAGAAAAATCTCTAATTGGTATTCTCAACTTTGAATGAATTGTAGAAGCTCCTATATTGAACACCACAACTCCAGTTGGTGAAAGTAATAGAAGTGAAGAAGTACTTGGCAAAGCTACAATTTGAAGAATTTGACTAATGGCACCAATCAGATAAGACTTTCCTATTCCTGATGTTCCTTGAATTATCATAAACAAAGGCATCTCGACCTGATTTCTATGGTAGTGTGTCATAATAATATCAATTGCCTTCTGTTGCTTCTCACTGAGGCTTGTTAAGTTGATGCACTGTGGGATGTCATCATACATGAGACATCCATGTTTCTTCATTTCTCCTATGATGTTTATTACTATAGTAGTATGATCTTCACCTTGATATTAACTACACCAGTTTGTATTTCTATCAACATCTCTTCTTCCTAACATATCTATCTCAGAAACCTGCATATGTTGACCATGATGTAGTCTAGAGATAATTTCCCATTCATGCTCTATGGTATTTTCTTGAACAACTTCATTATCTTCCACTTCACAAGAACTGCTAGGATCATCATCCTCCATAGGTGCTACTCTTTGAACATGCCAAGGATTATAATTGAGTGATTCCTAGTTTTGTACTATAGTATCATTATCATGACCAATGTCTCTTTCAATGTTATGAAAAGGCTTGTATAGCAACAACTCAAATAAACAAAACTCTACCCATTTACTTGAATCACATGGAGGAATGGATACAAACCTAGGGAAAACTCTGACAATAGCCATCTTTTGCCTTGGTCCCCATTTGTTGTCTCCTCTTTTTCTAGGATTGTATATCCAAGATCTGGCTGTATCAATTAAGGTGATACCTTCCATACAAATTGGCCTTATTTTATAGCCATCTATAAAAGATTTTGCATGTTCTTCATCAATTTCCTCATTGTTTACTGCTACGAGTTTGAAAACCTCACGTGAGACATTCAGATTAACAAGCCTTATCCTACTCTCAACCAATGGAAGCTCTAATAACATATGACATGTTTCTTGGGCTCCTATATCCCTCTCTATAACTTTTTCTATGAGTAGCTTTCTGTATGCTCACACAACCAAATCATTAGGATTTTCTAGGTTTGGCAAATGCATCAACATTTTTGAATAGGTATCTAAACTCCTCTCAACTTTTTTTGCATACTTTGCAATGTACTTAATAACTGCATGTTTTGAAAGAACAGGTTGCCAATCTATATTTGCCCTCCACAGTTGCAGTATGTGCTAATTATGTGAATTCACTCTATCATCATTTCTAGTAGGCTCAAAATTTCTTTCACCTGATTCTGGATCCTCACATAACTTGGATCCCTCCAAACTCAATGGCCAAGGTGCATTGTACCTAACAGAAAAAGAAGTGAGCATCTATTTTCATTAATTTATGGGAATAGTTAATATATAATTTTTATCTATTCTATATTAATTGATGAAAAAATTACTTGCAAACCATTCTTCCCCTTTTTTTACACAAACATGAACCCTCCTTATAGACTATGTGGCATTCGACACAGTTGACTATCTCTTAGTAGTCATGGTCAATATCAATCTGAGCTAGTTGTCCAGTATTTTTGAGACATGGATGTTGACCAAAATGTTGGAAAACCTACAAAGGGTTGCGAATTAAATATCATATTAAATTTTATAATAATTTCTTGTTTCTCATACATATGAACATATAGTGTGAGCATCACATTATGTATATATATATATATATATATATATATATATATATATATATATATATATATATATATATATATATATATATATATATATATATATATATATATATATATATATATATATATATATATATATATATGATTAAATGAAAAAACATACCTGTATATTTCTTTGATGAGGATCATGTCTAGGATTCCATGCATGAATGATGGAATGAAAATACCTCTCAGTAGTTTTGCATTCCTCCTCATTTGACCAGTCTATAGTGTCTATGTTTGGTGCTCCTTCGAGCCATAAAAATCCATGCACATGAGGTGAACCCCTATGTTGCCACTCATACCTGCACCAAAAATCACTAACTTTCATACCTTTTTCAAGTATCTCTTTCTGAAACATTGTATGCCTCAAATGCATGTAATGTACAACTATATGAGGATGGTCAATGACATTCTATCTTCTCCACTTTTGAGCTTCTTGTGGATCAGTTGGTGCTATTCCGGGCATCATCACATGCAAATCAGGCCACTGCATATCTGCTGCACTCAATGTGAAGAAAATTGTAGGAGTCCTAATTTGGTGAAGCATATCTATTAATTCTACTCTACATTTACACCAATATGATCTTGTTCCTCTTAGAGTTGTTCCAAATCTCATCAACCTATCTGCCAAATTATTATGTGGTATATTTTCCATATGTTCTCTTAGCTCATTGATGGTAATTGGCATGTCTTCAAAATTCCTTTTTACAAATATAGAAGATGAATTTTGTGCACAATGTCTCATTATCATATTCATCATGAAATACCTAAACCTAGGATGTTTACCAAACTGATGATCCCTATATCACAACAAATGCTTCACATATTCATGCAGATGAATTCTCTTCATTCTTGGCTCTAATCAATCACATCTTCCATCAGGAAACAATGTTGGAAATGCCATATCTAACAATCCTGATGTGACATATTCATTGATAGGTGATGCACCTATAGCTGACCATTCAATTAATGCAGATGGAACTACCTCAGGATTGTTAACCCATGCTTGGATTAATTCCATTTCCCTTTGAGCATTAGGTGGTCATGAAGCCATAGACATTGTGTGTTGAATTACATTACCTTCATCCGTCTCCATGATTGGACCCACAAAAACCACTTCATTTGCATCAAAATCTAATTCCATGTGGACTGTCCTCAAGCTATTAAAAACATTTTGATCAATATTTGTAGGCAATTCATTGAGAGCATGTTCATCAATTCTAACATCTACATAAAACTTGTCATGGTGTACTTTTTATTTCAAGGCCCTGTACACACGATCCTTGTTTATGGTAAAGTTATAATGTGTACCACATTGATCCCTTCTACGAACAATAATAATTGGAAAATTCTCAATTGTATGTGGTAAAACTTTGGCCACTTGTTCTACATGTTGAGGAAAACTTATAGTGTGTCCTTTGTACTTATACTGACCACCAGTTGCATGTGTAACTTGTAGTATAGGACTGATACGTGCAATCAACATCTCTTCAACCTGAGTCAAATTTGCAAGCTCTTCTGGTTGAGATCTAGGGTCCATATTGTTTGAAGATGAAAACCTATGAGTTCCTCTTTCTTGTCTACACCTGCTACATACTGGGCCTTCATAGGTGTGATATACTTTCATTGCAAGATATGACTCTTGACAGACATGACACATTTGAGGAGTCTTCAAGCTATCTATTTGGTGCCTAAATTAAATTTGCAATCTTCTAAATTTAGTTTCAAGCATATGATTTGGGTTTCCCATGTTTTTCATAGTACCTTCAACATCAACATTCATTTCTAATTGATTTTCATGCTGCGGCATTTGTAGAACACACTCTATAGACGCAGACTCTTCATTTTCAACATCTAACTGAATGTTTACATTAGGGGGATTGTTATATCTATGGCTTGGTTCAGGATCATCTTGAATCAGTTGAGGCCCTTCATTTTGAAGGCTTTGAATAGAATTTTGTTGATGGTTGTTCATTGAAACATTTATATCAGCTCTATTTTTAGCTTCTAATTGTTCCACTATTACTTCTGCCCTTCTTCTAGGAATTCTTTGTCTATCAATTTGATTACGCATGACCATATGTTGTTCTCTTTGACTTTCAGTCATTTGTTGTTGCTGACATCTACGAGACTATCTTCTATATTATCTTTGATATTCTCTTCTAGCTTCTTCTGATTCAAAGATCAACCTTGGTCTCACCATATCTAGTACAAAATAACATTAAATTAGTGACCTAAGCAAACTTTATATAGTTATACATATGTTAAAACATTGTAATAGTTAGAAAGAAAGAATTTTACTTGTCAATTAATATGTTTTTATATATATACATTTGATTTAGAAAATGCCAATTTATAATACATTGCAATTTAGTTGTGATAATTTATATATTTATAGAATTAATATTTAAACATATAGAATAGAAATTCTAAAAAATAAAAGACAAGAAGAATATTTTGAGTGTAGACACCATAAAAATTTGACATACATGAAGTGAATTAGAGCCAAGATATAGAAGAATAACAAAATGAATTTTTTTTTAACAATAATTGATATACAATAAGGATTGCAATGGTCTAAAGGCCATTTTGTGGAAACACAACAACACGGGATCTCTTATTTGTAATACTAAGCAATCAATCCAAAAACATATGTGATCCAATTTGGATCTCAATACAAACATGAATTGTCAACATTTCAGTTCCAATATATTTGCCTCCATCTTCCCCTAACCCATTCTTGCTCTGCTCGTATGTGGGCATGTGAATATGGCTTCAGAGTGTGAGAATCAGGAAAGTACACCTCATAGAACTGTACTTGACTAAGGGGTGAAACAAATCTATCAACTGTGACACCTGACCACCAATAGTCATTATCTAGTACTTCTACTACAAATCCAGGAGGTACAATTTGTGGCAAAGCAATAGGAGGCGGAATAGGTCTCATATAATCTACATAGACAACCTCAACGAGGCGCTCTCGAGCTACATCGTCAATTATGAAATGGTGATATTTGACACAATATTTTGTCACATCACCATTGTGAATAATGTCTATAATTGTTGCTTCAAACCAAGCCCCTTCGAACCCCTCTTCATTAGTGCTAATCTCAACATTCATGCCCACAGTAAAGTCCATCTCTATGCCTAATTTATGATTAAAAACATAAATTAATTATAGTTAACAAATTCAATTTCATCAAATGAGTTTCAAAATATAAATTTTTATACGAAATTATGTAAACCTAATTTGTAACATTAGAAGACCTTATACATTCATGTTAATATACTAATAAATTATTATTTTTAAATATAATAAGGAATTGAAATCTAAATGTAATATTCTAAAGGTAACATTGTAAATGGAAATCTCCTAAATTTATACAAAAATAAAATATAATTAATGTAAATCATATTTCTAACATTTAAATCAAATAAAAAATAAATTATAATTGTTAATTGTTACATTATTTAAAGCAAATAAAAATTACTAATTGTAAAGCAAATGAATCAAATTTAAAGCAAACAAATCAAATAAAGGTAATATTAGAAATGGAAATGTCCTCAATCTATATAATTAATCTAAATCCTAATTTGTAACATTAAAAAATTAGTAATTGCAATTTTAATTATATAAATCCTATTAAAATAAATGTAATTTTAACATTTCAAAGTAACTATTAAAACACTAATCAATTAAGTTTTAAAATCTAATTAGGAATTGAAATCTAAATGTAATATTGTAAATGGAAATCTATATCTGATAATTTTTTACAAAAATCTATATCTAACAAAGTTAATATTCAAAAATAATTTTTTATAAAAAACAAATATTACACCATGGCGGCATTGCCATCCACAATGTAAATAGATTATTTAAATTAAAAAACTATATTTAAATAAAAAATCTATATCTAATAATTTTTTACAAAAATCTATATCTAACAAAGTTAATATTAAAAATTAAATTTATATAAAAAAAAATATTACATCATGGCGGCATTGCCATCCATAATGTAAACAGATTATTTAAATCAAAAATCTATATGTAATAATTTTTTACAAAAAATCTATATCTAACTAAAGTTAATATTCAAAATTAAATTTATATAAAAAACAAATATTACACCATGGCACAATTATTGATAATTGTGCTTGAGCGAAAATGCAGAAAATAAGAATACAACAAAAATTTGCTCTGCATAACTGACAGGTTAAACTAGGGTTAATGCACCATGAGCGCGTAAAGGTTAATAACTAGGGCTCTGATATTTCAAAAGCATACCCCAACTCTGATTCTCATTTGGCATCTAGATCCACAAGCACGAATAAGAAATTCTCCAGCTACTGTTTCAATTGCTGGGAGTATGGGCATAAACTTAAAGATTGTCGATAGGAGGATGTGCATCATTTACATCCCACTTATGATCACCTCAAGGAATTTATTGCAAATGATGAAGGGTGCTCCCCTTAATACCACAAACACATAACAGAAATAGAGAAACAACAATAATATGGAAGAATAGAAAATTGGCTTCTTATTATCTCCACAAATGTGGAATTACAAACTTTCAGAATTACAATATGCAATGCCACATGGGCATTCCCTTACAATATTCTGTAGGACAAAGCCTCAAACTATTACCCAGATCTACTACCCAGAACTATTCTGAACTACCTAAGACAATAATACAGCCTTCCTTATATAGGCAATTTTCCACCGCCTGGGAAGGTTCCAAAATTTTAGCCAATAAGGCTGACCAAACTTAGAATTATTTTATTTTACATTTTATTACATCATAGTCAGCTCAAGATAACCTTTGAAACCCGAACATAAATTCTGAAGAAAATTATTTTCTGCCATTTCAGGTGGCCCAACTTCCGAAGACCATAAGTCATCACCAGTTGACCCAATCGGCTATTATAACCCCATTTCAAAAATGCCACAAAGTGCTCTACAGGCTTGACCTGCACAAGCACCCATCACCCAAATTTTTGACTTCATTCAGGGCCTCTAAAGCCTTCAAAACTGAGTTCAAAGTTTCTGTACCTTGTTGCCAATACCGAAAATCTTCAGTATCTTCCAATATACACTTGACCTGGCAATGAAACTTTACTGGAAGACTTATATGACCAAAATGAACCTTCAAGAAAGAAATCAGATCATTCTGAGCACATACAAAAATTACCAAAAATAGTAACTTTCCATAAATAGCAGCTCTGCACAAAATAGCCCTTATTGAATATAAAAATAGAAATATTTTTTTTTGGGTGATGCAAGATTTCTCTTACACCTAGGATGCTCCTACATCAGCAAAACAAAAGGCTAAGAGCATATTGGAATCTCAGGAAATTGAACAAGTATCGGCTAAGGTCTCAGTCCCGGTTGCAATCAGTCCTCACGGCAATACAGCTTATCCACCAACTAACAACTCTGCCAAGGAAGAAATCACCATAAGTGAATCAAAGCATTATGAAGTCCTTAAATCTAGGATTTTAGAATCTAACCCTAAAATCTAAATGTACAAAGGATATGGGTTCCGAAACAAGGCAAGGGCGCATAAGATTTTCTCTGTGCAAATGTTGGACAAACAATTAACCTACTTTGCAAAAACTAAATATGAAAAGCTAGGGAGAGCTAATGGATAGGCGAGTAGGGAAATTTTTTTTGAGTAGATCCCACCTCAAACTAACTCTGATTTGGGGGAAGCTGGACTGGCATTTTCTAAAACTCCTACCGATCCTATTGTGAATCAACACCTAGCATGGCATACAACGTTGAGATGGTATAAGCACCCTGAGACCGCAAAGGCCCTGTCATCCAGGATAAATCCAACTAAAAGCTCCTACAAACCTCTTTCTGCCATGGGGGGAGGAGGAATGTCAGAGGCTATGGTGTCTCCCGATGGTGAAAAAGCAAGCAAGGGAGAATGGCAACTAGTAAAAGGCAATAAGATGGTAAAATCTGGCCCAAAAAATCTTAATAAAAGCAAAATTGTTCTTAAAAATTCTTTTGATATGTTAAGCAGAGATCTAACCCCTTGTAATAAGCTCCCTAATTTAGCAGTGCATTAGGAAAGTAGGTTTTTGAAAGGGGGAGAAGCATCCAGGGGGATATCATAGCTAGATTGTGCATTTGCACAAACAGGTGTAAGGAATTCCCCCCCCATCACAAAACCCTACGGTATGCACAGGGAGTTTCAAAGGATTCTAATATTTTGGTTTCTTTACATAGATCTCCAAAGGCATATAGTCCTCCTCATCATAGGAGGAAAATCGAGAAATCATTAAGTAGGAAGCCTCATAGCCCGGTTAAATCAAGCATTGAGGTTAGCCCCTCATAGTCAATGTTTAATGATAGTGTGTACACACCGCCGCATAGGTGTACAACTGAGTTGAAAAAAGCATCATCTTCAGCATATGGTATTTAGGACACTAATCATTATATGTTAATACTTGATGAAAGCTATATTATGCAAAATCAAAATGCTTGTGCAGAAGCAGGTTTAATATGCAAGTGGCTGGGAACAGGGGTCCATATTGAGGACATAATTAAAGGCTTGGTAACTCTATTCCCTTCGGAGGTAAGTACTACTATCTTGGCTGATAATTTCATTTTTGTAGACTGCAAATGCAACACCCTAAAAAAGAAAGTACTCGAGGAAGGTTATTTGAAATTCAGAAAAATTCCTTTTTTTGTATGCAATTGGTTTCCATTATTTAATCCTATTAATGTAAAGGACTTCATGTTGGAAAAAGAAATTAAACTAAGAAACTTACCTCTAGAATTCAATAACTTAGAGACTGTTAAGAATATAGGTAATAGGATTGGCGATTTCAGAAGGATAGTTAAAGCTAAAAATAATCATTCAGATGTAATTATCGTAGTCAATCTAAATTATCATGAAAATTACATTCCACCTTTAAAGCTATGTTTCAATTCAAATTCCATAATCATTAATCCAAAGATTCTAGACGATTTCATAGAAGACTCTAAGAAGGAAGATAGGCTTTTCTTATTTTCTGACAAGACCTATATAGATTCCCATCATGGCCTAGATAATAAGGTGAGGGTAAACTTTTTTCAAGATAAAGGGGGTTTTATGCTTATAAACAATGAGGAGTATTCAGAGGATCCACTCCCACATTTGATTGTAATTAAAACCTTGACTAAGAATTGCAATGCTCACGATCCCTTTAAATCCCCTCTACCTATAAAGAATTTGGAAACTCCCCTCAACAATATCTATGAAAGTAGTAGCCTGGGTACTATAAATGTAATTGAGAATGGTAACCATTTGGAGATTGGTTATAAGGATAATACAGGAGATCGGCTAGATCAGACCCCTACACAAGACACGAGAAAATATGATAAGATTGAATTGGAGGAAGACCCAAAAATAAATCAAGATACATATAGAAAGTATATAGAGGGATCTAAGCCAGATCTACCAACAGAACATAATATTAATCCAGAATGCCTTAGCCCAACAACGGTAAAGGAATCAGAAGTAAAATGCGAAGAGGAAGTGAACCAAATTATTAATGGTCTAGGTGAATCTCTTACAAATGAATTAATGGAGATGTTTATAGATGAGATATGTGACTTTAAAGAATTAAAATATCAAAAATAAATACTAATCAAACTCATACAAAAGTGCATCTCAGAGGAAGAGGAGAAGGAAAACAATAGGAATGCTCAGCCTCCACATTCTACTCCTGTGGAAGTAGAAGTTGCAGCTAATGAACTACCTAATATCTCTGCATTGCAACCTGTAATCTCTTATACAAATAAAGATGAAAAAGAAAATGAAAACAATAGTCTTAATAATGATATCATAATACACAAGGATAAAAGAGATACTCATTGCCAGTATGTAGAGGCTAAAAAATCTCTACCCAAAGGGGAGGAAACAACAGCCTTGTTGCCTATAGAGATTGAATCTTTAAACTTGGACATACCAAATAATCCAGAGGAAATAAATAAATTTTATGGCAAAGAGATTATTGATAAAGAAGAGCTCCAAGATCAATTAGAACTTGAACAAGATGATTTAGAGCAGCAGATTAGTAATTTAATTAAAATAGCAGGCAATCATACATCGGTTAAAGATTCCATAGATGGCCTCTTTGGTATTACGAATGAAGACATGCAGTTGGGCATAGCAATGAATAGAGGAAGCTTGAGTACTCCCAATATTAATAGAATTAAAAAGAAGATAGGTAGGAAATCTGCTGTGGAATTAAGATCTATAGATGGTAATGCAGGAAATCAAAAAAAGATAGCAGATATTCTGTATACTGGGAAGGGGAAGTGCCTTCTCGAAGAACAATGAAAGTCACTACTTGGAATGTTAGGGGTCTAAATGCCCCTAACAAATAGAGATTAATTAAAATATATTTAAAGAATTTTGACTCCGAAATCATTCTACTTCAAGAAACCAAGTTAAGTAGAGAGGATATTACTAAATTTAGCAAAATATTAGGTATTTGGAAGTCAGAGTTTGTTTCTTCAGTAGGCCACTCAGGTGGATTGGTAGTTATGTGGGACCCTCGTAAAGTGATGGCAATACCCACACTCAATAATGATAACTGGATGGCAATAGCGATTAATAGTCTAAAATCTAATTTAAAATTTAACCTGATCAATGTATATGGGCCAATACCTAATGAAGAAAAAAGGAGAGTTTGGCAGGAAATTCATTTCTTTTTAACTGAAAAAAGAGAACACCCTATTGTTATCGGAGGAGACTTCAATGCTATTCTAGATCTAGAAGAGAAATATGGGGGCTCTCAATATATATTGTAAGCCCATAAAGACTTTAGTAAGTGGGCTGCGGACAATCATCTAATTAGCATCAATACAATTAATGGAATTTATACGTGGAATAACAAAAGAGCTGGATTCAACCACATAGCTAGAAAACTAGATAGATTCTTTATTAGGACCAATTCTGATAACTTTAATCAGATAGTTAATGTTGAGATCCTCCTAGAAGCAGGATCAGATCACTTCCCTATTAGGCTTAACATTATAGAGAATTCCAAGCCATCGAGAAGCCCATTCAAATTTGAGTTTATGTGGTTCCAAAATCTAGAATTAATAAACCTCTGAGAGGATTGGTGGAAACAAATCTTAGTTAAAGGATCAAAGATGTTCTACTTAACATCAAAATTAAAAATCATCAAAAATAAAGCGCTACAATGGAATAAGAATAATTTTAATAATATATTCGAAGAGAAAACCCAGATAGAGCAAGACATAGCTGACCTTAACAATATAGTAATAGAACAAGGTATGAATGAACTTAGCTACCACAAAGAAAAGGATCTAATGGCTAAATATAATGATATCCTCCTCAAAGAAGAAATCTTCTGGAAGCAAAAATCTAGGGAGTCTTGGCTTAAGGAGGGTGACAGCAATACTAAATTCTTTCATAATACAACTAACTTTAAAAGGAGAATTAATAGAATAGCTAAGATTAAGACTGACAAGGGACTAATAACTGAAGACCCTGATCAGATCACAATCACCCTTGTAAATTTTTATCAATCCCTTCTTAACAATTCAGAAGCATCTGACCTTAGTGCTCAAAATGAAATGATTAAAGCCATCCCCAAGTTGATTATGGAAACCGACAACAAAATGATTAATAATAAATTATCACTAGAGGAAGTTAAAACAACAGTGTTTCAACTCCACCTGGATAAAGCTCCGGGACCAGATGGATTTCAAGCTAGCTTTTTCCAAAAATGTTGGCATCTTGTTGGAGAAGAGGTATGGCAAGCTATGGAAGCTACTAGAAATTCAGGTTCTCTGCTAAGTGAAATAAACAATACCTTTTTTACATTAATTCTGAAAAAGAATGAGAGTACAGCTCCAGGGGACTTCAGACCTATCTCCCTATTTAATACCATATATAAGATCCTCTCCAAATGCCTAGCAAATAGACTCAAAACCCTTCTCCCCACTATTATCTCGAAAGAGCAGATGGGTTTTGTTGCTAATAGATCAATTTTGGATGGAATAATTATAGCCCAAGAACTAGTCCACACTGCCCAATTAACAAAGGAACCTAGTATGCTAATGAAAATAGACATCCAAAAAGCATATGATAAAGTAGACTGGAGATTCCTATGTAAGTGTTTGGAAGCCTTCGGCTTTTCAAAACAATGGATTAACCTTATCTTTAATTGCATCTCAACCTCCAAAATCTCAATTCTTATTAATGGAACCCCGGAAGGCTTTTTTAGTATATCCAGGGGCATCAAACAAGGAGATCCTTTATCCCCTTTTCTATATGTCATTATGGCTGAAGCATTAGGAAGATCTATTACAAAGAAACAAATGGAAGGTAAAATCTTCGGGTTGAAGGCTTCAGAAAATGTTCCTAATATTACCCATCAGTAGTTTGTGGATGACATGATTTTACTTGGCTATGCTAATAGACAAGAAGTGAGGGCCTTCAAAGACATTCTAAAAAGCTATGCAAAAGCCTCAGGTCAACATGTAAACCCCACCAAATCAAAAATCTTCTTTATTAACGTTGCTGTGAAAGTTGAGAAGGAAATCTATAAACTGATGGGATACAAAATTGGCAAATTTCATACAAATATTTAGGAATCAATCTGGATAAAGGTCTCCTATCATCTAAACTATGGCAATAGGTCATAACCAAAGTACAAAATAAGAAAAGCTCATGGGAAGGAAAATGGTTAACTAAAGCGGGTAGGTCGACGATGATCAAATCTATCCTTTCAGCCATACCTATGTATCATTTGTCTATCCTACCCCTCCTGATTAACATAAAAAAGGAATTAGATAAATTATTTAGAGAATTTTACTAGCAAGGTCCATCTGAAGACAAAAAGTTTGCCCTTATTAAATGGGATACCCTATGTAAACCCATATCAAAAGGGGGTCTAGGCATCAAAAAATTACTATGGCAGAACCAGGCCCTCGGGGCTAAACTTATATGGAGAATGTAAAAAGAATCAAGTAGTAAATGGGCATCCATATTACTACACAAATACATCCCCAACTCAGACCCCATCAACATTTTCAGATCACACTCACATGTTAAAGGATCTCGGATATGGAATTTTATCAAGGAATGTAGAGGGATTATCAACAAGTATCTATCATGGGATGTAGGTGCAGGGGATCAAGCTTTATTCTAGGATGATTCATGGATAGGCCTTACTCCCATTAGCAAACTGGGCTTCTCTCTAGAATTTATGGAAAAATGCAAAAGAAACATAGGCTTGTATCTTAAGGATTACCTTGGTAAGAAGGATACTATTAATTGGAATGATCTAAAAGAAGACAATGATGTATGGCATGGGAGACAAAATCTTTTGGCAATCATGAAGGATAGAGAGATCACACTTAAAAATAGAGTAGATATTTTAATATGGGTAGGGTCCAACAATGGTAACTCGATCATAAATAAGATAGAAGCATCTATTGTAGAAATCATTAACAGCAAACGAAGGGACAAAATGAGCTACGAAGAATCATTTAAGAGTTGGGATAACAAAATTAGGTGCAAATGGTCAAAATTAGCAATCCCTCCCCTTTATGGTAAAGGGGGACCCAAAACTAAATTAGATAGAGCCTCCTATAAATGGATACCACTGAAAGAAGGTTGGTATAAACTCAACTTTGATGAAGCATCGAGAGGTAATCCTGGGGTAGTAGGTATTGGGGGGATCATTCGTAACTGAAAGTCAAAGTTGTCGCTAAATTCTCTAGACCCATCAGCCCCACAACAAATAATATGGCGAAATGTATAGCGGCACTAGAAGGGATTAAATTATGTAAAAATCTTAACATTTCAAAAGTAATTATTGAAGGAGATTCTCAAATTATTGGCAATGCCATTCACACAAAAAAAACTCCTAACTAGGTTTTGAACTCAAAAATAGAAGAAATTAACCTAATAATTGAGAGTATAACAAAGTACAAAATCAGACATACTTTTAGAGAAGGCAATATAGAGGTTGACAAGCTAGCTAATCTAGGAGCCAATGGAGTGGTAACAATGGATCATTATATGTTTCAAGTCTCCTAATGTAAAATTAATGATATACTAGTTTAGTAATTCTCCTTTTGTACACCTTAGTAACACGTTTGGAAAATTGATTCTACCTGTAAGGAAATAGGAGCCCTATGAAGAGATATAGTAATAATGGTAGTCATCATCACCTTTAATTAAAAATTAATTAGATTTCAAAATAAAAAGCTATAAAACATTTTCTACTAAAAGCCAGCGCGTGTTTAACTAACTTCTCCTTCTATATCGTAGATAATAATAGCCTACAATGAGTAGAAACATTGCTATACCTAGTAAGATAATAGAGTAATTAAAACCATGGCACATTTTTCAAACCTCTATCTCTGTATGACAATGATTACAAGATCAAGCCTAAGGAGAGAGTGTATCCTTCAGATACCACAATCGTAGGATAACCTCATCATTCCCATACCTCCCTGCTTATTAAGAATTTAGTTAAGAGTTTCTGGCACACTTTTAACACTAAACCCCAATGTTGTAATGATTAAAAGAGGTTCGACAACTAGATATTATGCATTGATTAGTGATTGATAACCTTGTCTTCTTATATTATTAGCTGGCTGTGTTAACCCTCAACACAATTAGCAAGATAACATGATTATGAGGTACACTAACATATCAGACAAGGCACTCCTCTATTGATCTAGTTATGTCTAGAGATAGCATGATGATTAGGGGTGGGCAATCTCAGCTCATCATATATTCAATATGTTCATTTACTCATCAGGTCTCAGTGACCTGGCTATTGGCCACCTTCATTATTTGCTGAGTCTCAGGAAATTGAATCATTATTTTTCTACCCCATATACGACACATAGTATAGAGACTTATCTTGGTAAGTGGTAAGGAAACCTTCAAAATACTAGAGAAAACATAGAAGAACTCTATTACTTAGAAGGTAGCCTCTCAGTTAGTCCAAAAATTTTGACTAGAATCTGTATTTATAGGGCCCCAAGATCAGGATCTTTCAGCAGTCGCCATGGAAACCAGATTGTGCACTTTCTACATGAAGAATGATCGTGCTATGGCTTTCTGAGGATGCATGTACTTGGAAAGATGGAACAAGTTACTCAATCCCCTGCCTAATTCAATTAGAAGGGATATTGAAATGTCCATTGGGGACTGACATTTTGACAACCTCTATACATACAGGACTAATGGTGGGCTGATAGGCTAGTTTAATGTCCTGTCTATTTTCGCAGGCAAGAACAAGCCAGATGTCATCAGGGTAGTTAGAGAGATTTTTGTTGAGGATCATTTAGGTGGTTTGGATAAGATGGTGCATTGTGTGGATAATGATCTCACAATCCCATTCCTAGAAATTACAATGCAAACTGACATGGAGGCGCTGGATAATATTCCACAATCGCAGAGGATAGCCATGCTATCTTTCAAAGATGAAGATAATTTCAATAGCCATTGGCCAAAAATGGCCAGAAATCTAGACTACCTTTACAAAGAAATTTTGTAAGAAGACGTGGACGTCAATTGGATGTTAAAATATTGGAGATTGGAAGGTTTTAGCATACCTTCAGAGATGGACAACATTGCCCCCCCTAATTTGCACATAATTGCTCTAGAAATTCCTAGATGCACTAGGAAAAACAAGAAAGATCTGGAAGAAATTGAAAGCATCATTGTTATGATCAGAAAGGACAATGCTTGGAAATGTATGGTGGTACATCAGTAGCTTAAATGCACGAAGGAGTTAAGAATTTTGAGTATTATTTTTAAACCAAGTATGCAATCCAATATATGTGTGTAGGGTCAAGAGTTTTTACAAGTATTACCTGAAGGTTACTTAATGTATTTAGTTTCAAAGTCATGTATATACATTTGAATTTGGATAGATTAACAGTAGTCTAGATGTTTCTGGTTAGCAGATACAAGGGACACTTTCATATATAAACAGTGGACATATCTTTGGACAACAAGAACTAATATATTAAGGTTATAATCTTAAATTAGTTTGTTTATTCCCACTAGTAATCTAATGCTTATATTAGATCTATAGATAGTATCCTTACGTATAGAGGATGCATTGAGATTATTGTGGTAACTTGAACCCATATGCATAAGCTAAATGTCTTCATAAGAACCCAAAAGTGTTTGTAGATGTTACTGACAGGCTTTTAGTTATGTTTGTCATGAAACATTTGCCTTATATTTTAGAAAAACAAACTCAATTCTTTTTAATATAGTTGAATTATTGCGATACAGATCCAAGAATATATATATATATATATATATATATATATATATATATATATATATATATATATATATATATATATATATATATATATATATATATATATATATATATATATATATATATATATATATATATATATATATATATATATATATATATATATATATCTCCTTATTTCTTGTGTGCTTAAGGATCATTGTCATAGGATATCCTTCAGAGTCTTCTTTGGAATAGAGACCTCCACCTATCATCACTCGGCTAACCCAGCTTTTTATTGGTAGTGATCATTAATCTACGATTAACAGGGGTATTTAACAGTGTAAATGCTAATCATTATTTCATTTCTGGTCTGATGGTAGCTCTTTTTAAGGACTATTTTTTTGAGGAATTGAATGGTTTCCTGTATGGATTATGAAGCATACATGTTTTTATCCTTTAGGTGGTATATAGAAATATGATCCCTTACTTTCATAGAGCACAATCTCATATGTTAAGGATGTAAAGTTGTGTTAGGGACCTTACATCCCATTATAAGGTTTAGATTATAAGATTTGGGCTCTCTCTTTTACTATTATGTTACTCGAATAGGTGTTTTGGGATGTTATCTTATTTGGAGAATCAACCTTTCAAAGAAAAATAGTCTAAAATAGACTTCTAAAAGTACACTACATGTTTTTGTATGGGATTAGTCTTATGAAAGAGCATCTATCTAAATCAATTTTGGCCTTTTAGATCTAAAATAATGAGGACAGATTTATATCATAGAACTTTCTATCACTATATACATGCTTCTCTTAAAATTTAATAACTTCCCATCTAGGATTTGTTAACCAGATGGGATAGGCTGAGTTCCTATGTTTCTCTACAGAGAGGCAGATATAAATAGACTTAATTATGGAGGAAGGTAATAATGATAGTTTCTCAATATTTATATCTCCCCCTTCTTTTTTATTAATTATAATGTATTTCTTTAACTATATGGGTTGGAATTTTTTTGGTACACATTTCAGGAGGACACTATCAAGACGGCATCTTAACTACTATTCCACCGAAGGTTACAGACAGGATATCTACAAGTTTAATAATCTATATGTATGAATTATAGAGATGTATTCTTCAATCAGCAATATAAAAAATGCTACTTTAAAACCTCGATAAGTATTGAGTAGTGGGTATGCCCATTGTAGTTATGTATGTATGTATGTATTATAGGAAAATCTTGATAGTTATTGAGTCATGGGAATGCCCATGGAAATCATGTATCAGTATCAGGACTTAGGTCCCAGGCACAACTGGAGGTTTTCTCAACCCCTCTCTTTCCTACCAATGCCTACACTGAGCGGGGTTTTTATGTAAAAATTTGAATTTATATATTAATAAAATGTAATTTAGGGCTTCGGCCTTTTACCAATCAAAAAAAAAATATTACACCATGGCGGCATTGCCATCCACAATGTAAACAGATGTTTCTATATATAAGTATATTAAATCAATTCAATTTTATTGCATAATAAATAATGGTTACATTATAAATACCACCTATTGATATTAATATAAAAACAATATCAATCTAAAAACACTATAAAACTAATATAAAACTATATAAAAAAATTATTTTTATATAGTTTTATATAAAAATGTAGTGGAAAGTCCTCTTTTAAAATTTAAGAATTGTATTTAAATAATATTAAATACAATTCTAATATCAATATTAATTTAAAAACAATATTAATGTAAAAACAATATAAAACTATATCAATCTAAAAACAATATTAATCTAATTTAGAAACAATATTAATGTAAAAAATATATAAAACTATATCAATCTAAAAATAATATTAATCTAAAAATAATATCAATCTAAAAACACTATAAAACTAATAGAAAACTATATAAAAAAATTACTTTTTATATAGTTTTATATAGTTTGATATTAGATCTAAAATAATCTAATATCAAACTATATAAAATTAATCTAAAATATCAAATTAATCTAAAATATCAAATTAATCTAAAAAAAACTATATAATATGAGATCTAATATTTGAAATCAAATATTAGATCTAATATCAAACAATATTTGATATGAGATCTAATATTTCATATTAGATCTAATATTAAACTATATAAAACAATATGAAAATAAATTACTATCAAACTATATAAAATAACATTAAATTAAATAGAATATAAAACAAAATCTATTTACCTGCAAATGCAAATTACCTCTCTGCAATGCAATTCAGCTCTCTGCAATGCAATCCTTCTTCCTCTCTACTATTCACAAATTTCTCTCACAAATCCTCTCTCTGCAATGCAATCCTCCTTTCACAAATCCTCACAAATCTAACTTGCCCTCCAATCCTTCTTCCTCTCTGCTATTCACAAATTTCTCTCACAAATCTTCTCTCTGCAATGCAATCCTCCTTTCACAAATCCTCACAAATCTAACTTGCCCTCTCAAAAAATTAAATTGAGCAATGAAGAGCACTATTTTATAGTGCTCTTCATTTCTCAAGCTTTTGGTATTCTGTGCGTTAACGAATGGATATCAAATTGAAAGCTTTTGATATTTCGCACATTAACGAAGGGATATCATATATATGCTTTTGATATTCCATGCATTAACCTTTTGGTATTCCTGTGAACACATATAATAGTCAAACATTTTCGTATCTGATGCAGGAGCATCCTGGGTGTAAGAGCAATCTTGCATCACCCAAAAATATTTTTGTTTTTATTTTTTTTTAATAAGGGCTATTTTGTGCAGAGCTACTGTTTATGGAAAGTTACTATTTTTGGTAATTTTTGTATGTGCTCAGAATGATCTAATTTCTTTCTTGGAGGTTGATTTTGGTCATATAAGTCTGCCAGTAAAGTTTCATTTCCAGATCAAGTGTATATTGGAAGATATTGAAGATTTTCGGTATTGGCAGCAGGGTACAAAAACTTTGAACTCAGTTTTGAAAGCTTTAGAGGCCCTGGATGAGGTCAAAAATTTGGGTGATGGGCGCTTGCGCAAGTCAAGCCTGTAGAGCGCTTCGTGGCATTTCCGAAATGGGGTTATAATAGCCGAGCGGGTCAACTGGTGATGACTTATGGTCTTCGGAAGTTGGGCCACCCAAAATGGCAAAAATTAATTTTCTTCAAAATTTCTGTTCGGGTTTCAAAGGTTATCTTGAGCTGACTATGATGTAATAAAATGTAAAATAAAATAATTCTAAGTTTGGTCGGCTTTATTGGCTAAAAATTCTGGAACCTTCCAGGCGGTGGAAAATTGCCTATATAGGGAAGGCTGTATTATTGTCTTAGGCAGTTCAGAATAGTTCTGGGTAGTAGATCTGGGTATTGATTCGAGGCTTTGTCCTACAGAATATTGTAAGGGAATGCCCATGTGGCTTTGCATATTGCAATTCTAAAATTTTGTAATTCCACATTTGTGGAGATAATAAGAAGCCAATTTTCTGTTCTTGCATATTGTTGTTGTTTCTCTATTTCTGTTATGTGTTTGTGGTATTAAGGGGAGCACCCTTCATCAAGTGGTATTAGAGCAGGAGTTCTTGAGTGTGTAAACAGATCGCTGACTGTGAGGCAGTTTGCACCAGGACCGTGGCTAGGGTTTCAGCGCGCATCGCGAAAATACCTCCACAAAGGGAACGTGGCGGAAGAGCTGGTGTTGTAACACCTGAGGTTAGAGAGCTGCAGAAACAAGTGCGAGCATTACAAGAAGAGATTCATAGAGGAATGAATCTTAATGTCAGAGATGAAAGCGAGGATGAAGCCGAAGAAGAATATCAAGAAGGAGAAGTTGAAATTGTGAACCAGGAGGAAGAAAGACTTTTTTGGGCGATTTCCAAGATTGGGAAAAGACCTAAGATTGAGGTTCCTACATTTTCTGAAAAGCTTAACCCAGAGGAATTGATCGACTGGATCAATGAATGTGAGGAATATTTTGAGTATGAAGATGTTGAGGGTCCTGATAGGGTCAAATTTGCGAAGGCCAGACTAAAAGGTCATGCGAAGATATGGTGGCAAGAGATTCAGTTGGAGCGAAATAGAAGGGGAAAGGAGAAAATCACGAGATGGGATCGGATGGTGGATAAATTGAAGCAACAGTTCATTCCTGTTGATTATGAGCTTGACCTACTGAAGAAAATGCAGAGTTTGAAGCAAGCAGGAAGATCTGTTCAGGAGTATACAGACGAGTTCTATCGACTTCTCATCAGAACAGGCCATGCAGAAGCTGATAAGGAGAAAGTTGCCCGATACCTTAATGGGTTAAGGCCGAGCATTCAGGAGGAGCTGAATCTGGTTCGAATGAATAGTATTGAAGAGGCATACCAGTTTGCCCTAAAAGTAGAGGAAAAGCTGAACAAGAAGTTTGAGAGTAGACAAAATGGAATAGGTCGTGGTGGACGATCTGGTGGACGGTCATACGGTGGCCGAAATGAAGATCTGAAAAAGAAGGATGAGGCCAATAGTAGTCAGAATCAGCGAGGAAATAATTCCAATCGCTTCCAAGATCAGAATAATAGAGATCAGAGATGAAGAGGAAGGGGACAAGGATCTGGAAGAGGTGGCTTCCGTGGAACATGTTTTCACTATGGAGAAGAAGGTCATAGGGCATTTGAATGTCCTCAGCACCAAAGCAGAACAGACAGGAGAAATGAAGGCCAGGCCAGAGTTGCACATGTAGATGAAGATGTCAGATCATCAAATTCTGAAGATGCTGAAAGAGGAGAAACGTTGATTAACAGAAGAGTCCTGTTGAGTGGTGAGAATGAACCTGAGCAAAGGAGGAGCTTGTTTCACACCAGGTGCAAGTGTGAAGGTAAATGTTGTGATGTGATTATCGATAGTGGAAGCACTGACAATTTGGTGTCAGAAGAGATGGTGACAAAGTTAAAGCTCAAGAGACAGAAACACCCACATCCATATCGGATTGCCTGGGTAAAGGATGACCACAAGGTCATGGTCAATGAACAATGCCTAGTGAAGTTCAAGATCGGCGGATACCAAGATGAGGTATTGTGTGATATCATATCTATGGATGCATGTCATATGTTGTTGGGCAGACCATGGCAGTTTGACAGATGTGCTGTACACGATGGTCATGCGAATACCTATTCCCTGACAAAGGATGGAGTACGACATAAGCTAAAGCCATTGAAGGAGACCGAAGAAAAGGTATGTGGTAATGCAACAATAACATTTGTTGATGGAAGGAAATTCCTAGATGGTATGAGGCATGAGCATGTATGTTTTGCTTTAATTCCAAAAGCTGGTAAAGAGGAAGTAGAAGATGTTCATGTAGAAGTTGTAGATTTGTTGAATCAGTTTCAGGATATTATATCCGATAACGTGCCTGATGGATTACCACCGGTCAGAAAGATCAGTCATCAGATGGATTTGATTCCAGGAGCGAGTTTGCCAAATAAGGTAGCACACAGAATGACACCTGCAGAAAGTGAGTAGTTGAACAGACAAGTACATGAACTGTTATAGAAAGGATTGATCCATGAGAGTTTGAGTCCCTGTGCTATACCAGCGGTATTGGTACCAAAGAAGAATGGAGAATGGAGGATGTGTACGGATTCTAGGGCAATAAACAAGATCACAATCAAGTACAGGTTTCCATTGCCACGAATGGATGATATTATGGACTGTTTGAGTGGAGCTGTGTATTTCTCAAAGATAGATCTGAAGAGTGGATATCATCAGATTTGGATCAGAGAAGGAGATGAATGGAAGACTGCCTTCAAGACAAAGGAAGGACTGTATGAGTGGTTAGTCATGCCTTTTGGGCTAACCAATGCACCGAGCACTTTCATGCGACTCATGAATGAGGTTCTGAAAAAATTTTAGGGTAAGTTTGTCATTGTTTACCTAGATGATATTTTGATCTTTAGTAAGACATTGGATGAGCATATGATGCATATTCGTATGGTATTTGAGAAGTTGAGAGAAGAGAAATTGTTGATTAATTTGAAGAAGTGCAATTTTGTGAAGAAAGAGTTAGTGTATTTGGGATTTGTAGTTTCAGCAGAAGGTCTAAAAATGGACCCAGAGAAGGTACAGGCTATCCTTGAATGGTCTACTCCAAGGAGTGCTACTGAGGTAAGATCTTTTCATGGTTTGGCTAGCTTTTACAAAAAGTTTATCAGAAATTTTAGCAGTATTTGTGGACCCTTGACTGAAACAATGAGAGGGGATAGAAAAGAGTTTAAGTGGACTAATGGGGCAGAAAAGAGTTTTCAATTGTTGAAATAAAAAGTTACAGAACAACTTATTTTACCACTTACAGATTTTAATAAGGTGTTTCAAGTAGATTGTGATGCTAGTGGTACTGCAATAGGAGCTGTTATGAGCCAAGAAGGTAAACCTGTTGCTTATTTCAGTGAGAAGTTAAATGATGCCAAGAGAAAATATTCTATTTATGATCAGAAATTTTATGCTATAGTTCAGGCATTAAAGAAGTAGAGACATTATCTACTTCCTAAGGAGTTTGTTTTGTATACTGATCATCAAGCTCTGCAATATTTGAATAGTCAAAGAAAATTGAATCAAAGGCATTTGAAATGGGTTGAGTTTTTACAGAGTTATACATTTGTTTTGAAACACAGGAGTGGAAAGTCTAATAGGGTTGCAGATGCTCTTAGCAGAAGGCAACTATTGCTGACAGAAATGCAGATTGAAGTGGTTGGGTTCAAGGAACTCAAGAATTTGTATCCAGAGGATCCTGATTTTGGTGAAGCTTGGAAAGCTTGTACAGAACCTGTTACTCTAGACAGGATGAAATGATTGGATTTCATCATCCAGGATGATATGCTATTCAGAGGGAGTCAGTTGTGCATTCCACGAAGTTTTATGAGGGAGAATCTCATCAAGGAGAAGCATAGCAGAGGATTGGCTGGACATTTTGGTCGTGACAAAACCCTTGGTTTGGTTAGTGAGAATTATTATTGGCCACAGTTGCAGCAAGATGTGAAGAAGTTTGTACAGAGTTGCAGAGTATGTTAGATGGAAAAAGGAGTGAAGCAGAATACAGGGTTGTATCAGCCATTATCTATAGCAAAGAAGCCTTGGGAGGATATCGGCATGGACTTTGTTCTTGGTTTACCGAGGACACAGCGGGGACACGATTCAATTTTTGTGGTAGTTGACAGGTTTTCAAAGATGGCACATTTTATTCCCTGCAAAAAGACTAATGATGCTGTTCATGTAGCAGAATTGTTTTTCAGAGAAGTAGTGAGACTTCATGGTTTGCGAAAGACCATAGTTTCAGATCGGGACACTAAGTTTGTTGGATATTTCTGGCGTACATTATGGAAGAAGTTGAAGACAGATTTGAAATTCAGTTCATCACATCATCCACAGACTGATGGACAGACAGAGGTGGTGAATAGAAATTTGAGAAATTTGTTGAGATGTTTGGTTGGAGATAAACCAACAGGATGGGATTTGATTTTACCATAGGAAGAATTTGCATACAATAATTCTATCAACAGGAGCACTGGTAAATCACCATTCCAGATTGTATATGGAAGTAGTCCAAGAAATGCATCTGAATTGAGAAAGATAGATAAAGGAGAAATAAGTAGTGCTGAAGCTGAGAATTTTACAGAACACTTGAAGAACATCCATGAGGAGGTGAGGAAGCATATTACCAAGATGAATGCATAGTATAAGGCTAAGGCAGATGAGAAAAGGAGGTATAAAGAATTTCAGGTTGGTGATGAAGTCATGGTTCATTTGCGGAAGGAGCGGTTTCCAGTTGGTACATATAACAAGCTGAAAATGAAGAAGTTTGGGCCATGTAAGATACTGAAGAAACATGATTCAGGAAATGCATATGAGGTAGAATTGCCTACTGAGCTGAATATTTCACCAGTGTTTAACATTTCAGATTTGATGGAGTATCATGAAGGAGGTGTTGAAGATGAGGTTGTAGCAGCACAGTGGAGTATTCCAGCAACATGTTCAGATATCAAGGAGATCAAAGACATATTGGACAGTCGTGTTGGCAGAAGCACAAGGAACAAGACATATGAAGAGTATTTGGTCAAATGGAAAGGACGACCTATTGAAGATTCATCATGGATAACAAAGGAGGAGGTTAACCGTCTTGGTTTTCCTCTGCACACCTGAGTCGTGACAGGGTCACTTCTCAAATTACCCTGGGTGTCTGATGCAGGAGCATCCTGGGTGTAAGAGCAATCTTGCATCACCCAAAAATATTTTTGTTTTTATTTTTTTTTAATAAGGGCTATTTTGTGCAGAGCTACTATTTATGGAAAGTTACTATTTTTGGTAATTTTTGTATGTGCTCAGAATGATCTGATTTCTTTCTTGGAGGTTGATTTTGGTCATATAAGTCTGCCAGTAAAGTTTCATTGCCAGATCAAGTGTATATTGGAAGATATTGAAGATTTTTGGTATTGGCAGCAGGGTACAAAAACTTTGAACTCAGTTTTGAAAGCTTTAGAGGCCCCGAATGAGGTCAAAAATTTGGGTGATGGGCGCTTGCGCGAGTCAAGCCTGTAGAGCGCTTCGTGGCATTTCCGAAATGGGGTTATAATAGCTGAGCGGGTCAACTGGTGATGACTTATGGTCTTCGGAAGTTGGGCCACCCGAAATGGCAAAAATTAATTTTCTTCAAAATTTCTGTTCGGATTTCAAAGGTTATCTTGAGCTGACAATGATGTAATAAAATGTAAAATAAAATAATTCTAAGTTTGGTCGGCCTTATTAGCTAAAAATTCTGGAACCTTCCAAGAGGTGGAAAATTGCCTATATAAGGAAGGCTGTATTATTGTCTTAGGCAGTTCAGAATAGTTCTGGGTAGTAGATCTGGGTATTGATTCGAGGCTTTGTCCTACAGAATATTGTAAGGGAATGCCCATGTGGCTTTGCATATTGCAATTCTAAAATTTTGTAATTCCACATTTGTGGAGATAATAAGAAGCCAATTTTCTGTTCTTGCATATTGTTGTTGTTTCTCTATTTCTGTTATGTGTTTGTGGTATTAAGGAGAGCACCCTTCATCAAGTGGTATCAGAGCAGGAGTTCTTGAGTGTGTAAACAGATCACCGACTGTGAGGTAGTTTGCACCAGGACCGTGGCTAGGGTTTCAGCGCGCATCGCAAAAATGCCTCTACGAAGGGAACGTGGCGGAAGAGCTGGTGTTGTAACACCTGAGGTTAGAGAGCTACAGAGACAAGTGCGAGCATTAAAAGAAGAGATTCGTAGATGAATGAATCTTAATGTCAGAGATGAAAGCGAGGATGAAGCCGAAGAAGAATATCAAGAAGGAGAAGTTGAAATTGTGAACCAGGAGGAAGAAAGACTTTTTCGGGCGATTTCCAAGATTGGGAAAAGACCTAAGATTGAGGTTCCTACATTTTTTGGAAATCTTAACCCAGAGGAATTGATCGACTGGATCAATGAATGTGAGGAATATTTTGAGTATGAAGATGTTGAGGATCCTGATATGGTCAAATTTGAGAAGGCCAGACTGAAAGGTCATGCGAAGATATGGTGGCAAGAGATTCAGTTGGAGCGAAATAGAAGGGGAAAGGAGAAAATCACGAGATGGGATCGGATGGTGGATAAATTGAAGCAACAGTTCATTCCTGTTGATTATGAGCTTGACCTACTGAAGAAAATGCAGAGTTTGAAGCAAGCAGGAAGATCTATTCAGGAGTATACAGAGGAGTTCTATCGACTTCTCATCAGAACAGGCCATGCAGAAGCTGATAAGGAGAAAGTTGCTCGATACCTTAATGGGTTAAGGCCAAGCATTCAGGAGGAGCTGAATCTGGTTCGAATGAATAGTATTGAAGAGGCATAGCAGTTTGCCCTAAAAGTAGAGGAAAAGCTGAACAAGAAGTTTGAGAGTAGACAAAATGGAAGAGGTCGTGGTGGACGATCTGGTGGACGGTCATATGTTGGCTGAAATGAAGATATGAAAAAGAAGGATGAGGCCAGTAGCAGTCAAAATCAGCGAGGAAATAATTCCAATCGCTTCCAGGATCAGAATAATAGAGATCAGAGAGGAAGAGGAAGGGGACAAGGATCTGGAAGAGGTGGCTTCCGTGGAATATATTTTCACTGTGGAGAAGAAGGTCATAGGGCATTTGAATGTCCTCAGCGCCAAGGCAGAACAGACAGGAGAAATGAAGGCCAGGCCAGAGTTGCACATGTAGATGAAGATGCCAGATCATCAAATTTTGAAGATGCTGAAAGAGGAGAAACGTTGATTAACAGAAGAGTCCTGTTGAGTGGTGAGAATGAACTTGAGCAAAGGAGGAGCTTGTTTCGCACCAGGTGCAAGTGTGAAGGTAAATGTTGTGATGTGATTATCGATAGTGGAAGCACTGACAATTTGGTGTCAGAAGAGATGGTGACAAAGTTGAAGCTCAAGAGATAGAAACACCCACATCCATATCAGATTGCCTAGGTACAGGATGACCACAAGGTCATGGTCAATGAACAATGCCTAGTGAAGTTCAAGATCGGCGGATACCAAGATGAGGTATTGTGTGATATCATATCTATGGATGCATGTCATATGTTGTTGGGCAGACCATGGCAGTTTGACAGATGTGCTGTACACGATGGTCGTGCGAATACCTATTCCCTGACAAAGGATGGAGTGCGACATAAGCTAAAGCCATTGAAGGAGACCGAAGAAAAGGTATGTGGTAATGCAAGAATAACATTTGTTGATGGAAGGAAATTCTTGGATGGTATGAGGCATGAGCATGTATGTTTTGCTTTAATTCCAAAAGTTGGTAAAGAGGAAGTAGAAGATGTTCCTCTAGAAGTTGCAGATTTTTTGAATGAGTTTCAGGATATTGTATCCCATAACGTGCCTGATGGATTACCACCGGTCAGAAAAATCAGTCATCAGATGGATTTGATTCCAGGAGTGAGTTTGCCGAATAAAGCAGCACACAGAATGACACTTGTAGAAAGTGAGGAGTTGAACAGACAAGTACATAAACTCTTACAGAAAGGATTGATCCGTGAGAGTTTGAGTCCCTGTATTGTACCAGCGGTATTGGCACCAAAGAAGAATGGATAATGGAGGATGTGTACGGATTCTAGGGCAATAAATAAGATCACAATCAAGTACAGGTTTCCATTGCCACGAATGGATGATATTATGGACTGTTTGAGTGGAGCTGTGTATTTCTCAAAGATAGATCTGAAGAGTGGATATCATCAGATTCAGATCAGAGAAGGAGATGAATGGAAGACTGCCTTCAAGACAAAGGAAGGACTGTATGAGTGGTTAGTCATGCCTTTTGGGCTAACCAATGCACCGAGAACTTTCATGCGGCTCATGAACGAGGTTCTGAAAGAATTTATGGGTAAGTTTGTCATTGTTTACCTAGATGATATTTTGATCTTTAGTAAGACATTGGATGAGCATATGATGCATATTCGTATGGTATTTGAGAAGTTGTGAGAAGAAAAATTGTTGATTAATTTGAATAAGTGCAGTTTTGTGAAGAAAGAGTTAGTGTATTTGTGATTTGTAGTTTCAGCAGAAGGTCTAAAAATAGACCCAGAGAAGGTACAAACTATCCTTGAATGGCCTACCTAGAGGAGTGCTACTGAGGTAAGATCTTTTCATGGTTTGGCTAGCTTTTACAGAAAGTTTATCAAAAATTTTAGCAGTATTTGTGGACCCTTGACTGAAACAATGAGAGGGGATAGAAAAGAGTTTAAGTGGACTAATGGGGCAGAAAAGAGTTTTCAATTGTTGAAACAAAAATTTACAGAACAACCTATTTTAGCACTTCCAAATTTTAATAAGGTGTTTCAAGTAGATTGTGATGCTAGTGGTACTGCAATAGGAGCTGTTATGAGCCAAGAAGGTAAACCTGTTACTTATTTCAGTGAGAAGTTAAATGATGCCAAGAGAAAATATTCTGTTTATGATCAGGAATTTTATGCTATAGTTCAGGCATTAAAGAAGTGGAGACATTATCTACTTCCTAAGGAGTTTGTTTTGTATACTGATCATCAAGCTCTGCAATATTTGAATAGTCAAGGAAAATTGAATCAAAGGCATTTGAAATGGGTTGAGTTTTTGCAGAGTTATACATTTGTTTTGAAACACAGGAGTGGAAAGTCTAATAGGGTTGCAGATGCTCTTAGCAGAAGGCAACTATTGCTGACAGAAATGCAGATTGAAGTGGTTGGGTTCAAGGAACTCAAGAATTTGTATCCAGAGGATCTTGATTTTGGTGAAGCTTGGAAAGCTTGTACAGAACCTGTTACTCTAGACAGGACGAAATGGTTGGATTTCATCATCCAGGATGATATGCTATTCAGAGGGAGTCAGTTGTGCATTCCACGAAGTTCTATGAGGGAGAATCTCATCAAGGAGAAGCATAGCGGAGGATTGGCTGGACATTTTGGTCGGGACAAAACCCTTGGTTTGGTTAGTGAGAATTATTATTGGCCACAGTTGCAGCAAGATGTGAAGAAATTTGTACAGAGTTGCAGAGTATGTCAGATGGCAAAAGTAGTGAAGCAGAATACAGGGTTGTATCAGCCATTATCTGTACCAGAGAAGCCTTGGGAGGATATCGGCATGGACTTTGTTCTTGGTTTACCGAGGACACAACGGGGACATGATTCAATTTTTGTGTTAGTTGACAGGTTTTCAAAGATGGCACATTTTATTCCCTGCAAGAAGACTAATGACGCTATTCATGTAGCAGAATTGTTTTTCAGAGAAGTAGTGAGACTTCATGGTTTGCCAAAGACCATAGTTTCAGATCGGGACACTAAGTTTTTTGAATATTTCTGATGTACATTATGGAAGAATTTGAAGAGAGATTTGAAATTCAGTTCATCACATCATCCACAAACTGATGGACAGACAGAAGTGGTGAATAGAAGTTTAAGAAATTTGTTGAGATGTTTGGTTGGAGATAAACCAACAGGATGGGATTTGATTATACCATAGGTAGAATTTGCATACAATAATTCTATCAACAGGAGCACTGGTAAATCACCATTCCAGATTGTATATGGAAGTAGTCCAAGAAATGCATCTGAATTGAGAAAGATAGATAAAGGAGAAATAAGTAGTGCTGAAGCTGAGGATTTTGCAGAACACTTGAAGAACATCTATGAGGAGGTGAGGAAGTATATTACCAAGATGAATGCATAGTATAAGGCTAAGGTAGATGAGAAAAGGAGGTATAAAGAATTTCAGGTTGGTGATGAAGTCATGGTTCATTTGCGGAAGGAGCGGTTTCCAATTGGTACATATAACAAGCTGAAAATGAAGAAGTTTGGGCCATGTAAGATACTGAAGAAACATGATTCAGGAAATGCATATGAGGTAGAATTGCCTACTGAGCTGAATATTTCACCAGTGTTTAACATTTCAGATTTGACGGAGTATCATGAAGGAGGTGTTGAAGATGAGGTTGTAGCAGCACAGTGGAGTATTCCAACAACTAGTTCAGATATCAAGGAGATCGAAGACATATTGGACAGTCATGTTGGCAGAAGCACAAGGAACAAGACATATGAAGAGTATTTGGTCAAATGGAAAGGACGACCTATTGAAGATTCATCATGGATAACAAAAGAGGAGGTTAACCGTCTTGGTTTTCCTCTGCACAGCTGAGTCGTGACAGGGTCACTTCTGAAATTACCCTGGGTGTCTGATGCAGGAGCATACTGGGTGTAAGAGCAATCTTGCATCACCCAAAATTTTTTTTTTTTTTTTTTTTTTTTAATAAGGGCTATTTTGTGCAGAGCTACTATTTATGGAAAGTTACTATTTTTGGTAATTTTTGTATGTGCTCAGAATGATCTGATTTCTTTTTTGGAGGTTGATTTTGGTCATATAAGTCTGCCAGTAAAGTTTCATTGCCAAATCAACTGTATATTGGAAGATATTGAAGATTTTCGGTATTGGTAGCAGGGTACAGAAACTTTGAACTCAGCTTTGAAAGCTTTAGAGGCCCCAGATGAGGTCAAAAATTTGGGTGACGGGCACTTGTGCAGGTCAAGCCTGTAGAGCGCTTCGTGGCATTTCCGAAATGGGGTTATAATAGCCGAGCGGGTCAACTGGTGATGACTTATGGTCTTCGGAAGTTGGGCCACCCGAAATGGCAAAAATTAATTTTCTTCAAAATTTCTGTTCGGGTTTCAAAGGTTATCTTGAGCTGACTATGATGTAATAAAATGTAAAATAAAATAATTCTAAGTTTGGTCGGCCTTATTGGCTAAAAATTCTGGAACCTTCCAGGCGGTGGAAAATTGCCTATATAGGGAAGGCTGTATTATTGTCTTAGGCAGTTCAGAATAGTTCTGGGTAGTAGATCTGGGTATTGATTCGAGGCTTTGTCCTACAAAATATTGTAAGGGAATGCCCATGTGGCTTTGCATATTTCAATTCTAAAATTTTATAATTCCACATTTGTGGAGATAATAAGAAGCCAATTTTTTGTTTTTGCATATTGTTGTTGTTTCTCTATTTCTCTTATGTGTTTGTGGTATTAAGGGGAGCACCCTTCATAAAGTGGTATCAGAGCAGGAGTTCTTGAGTGTGTAAACAGATCGCCGAGTATGAGGCAGTTTGCACTAGGACCGTGGCTAGGGTTTCAGTGCGCATCGCGAAAATGCCTCCACGAAGGGAACATGGCGGAAGAGCTGGTGTTGTAACACCTGAGGTTAGAGAGCTGCAGAGACAAGTGCGAGCATTACAAGAAGAGATTCGTAGAGGAATGAATCTTAATGTCAGAGACGAAAGTGAGGATGAAGCCGAAGAAGAATATCAAGAAGGAGAAGTTGAAATTGTGAACCAGGAGGAATAAAGACTTTTTCGGGCGATTTCCAAGATTGGGAAAAGACCTAAGATTGAGGTTCTTACATTTTCTGGAAATCTTAACCCAGAGGAATTGATCGACTGGATCAATGAATGTGAGGAATATTTTGAGTATGAAGATGTTGAGGATCCTAATAGGGTCAAATTTGCGAAGGCCAGACTGAAAGGTCATGCGAAGATATGGTGGCAAGAGATTCAGTTGGAGCGAAATAGAAGGGGAAAGGAGAAAATCACGAGATGGGATCGGATGGTGGATAAATTGAAGTAACAGTTCATTCCTGTTGATTATGAGCTTGACCTACTGAAGAAAATGCAGAGTTTGAAGCAAGCAGGAAGATCTGTTCAGGAGTATACAGATGAGTTCTATCGACTTCTCATCAGAACAGGCCATGCAGAAGCTGATAAGGAGAAAGTTGCCCGATACCTTAATGGGTTAAGGCTGAGCATTCAGGAGGAGCTGAATCTGGTTCGAATGAACAGTATTGAAGAGGCATAGTAGTTTGCCCTAAAAGTAGAGGAAAATCTAAACAAGAAGTTTGAGAGTAGACAAAATGGAAGAGGTCGTGGTGGACGATCTGGTGGATGGTCATACGTTGGCCGAAATGAAGATCTGAAAAAGAAGGATGAGGCCAGTAGCAGTCAGAATCAGCGAGGAAATAATTCCAATCGCTTCCAAGATCAGAATAATAGAGATCAGAGAGGAAGAGGAAGGGGACAAGGATCTGGAAGAGGTGGCTTCCGTGGAACATGTTTTCACTGTGGAGAAGAAGGTCATAGGGCATTTGAATGTCCTCAGCGCCAAGGCAGAACAGACAGGAGAAATGAAGGCTAGGCCAGAGTTGCACATGTAGATGAAGATGCCAGATCATCAAATTCTAAAGATGCTGAAAGAGGAGAAACGTTGACTAACAGAAGAGTCCTATTGAGTGGTGAGAATGAACCTGAGCAAAGGAGGAGCTTGTTTCGCACCAGGTGAAAGTGTGAAGGTAAATGTTGTGATGTGATTATTGATAGTGGAAGCACTGACAATTTGGTGTCAGAAGAGATGGTGACAAAGTTGAAGCTCAAGAGATAGAAACACCCACATCCATATCGGATTGCCTGAGTACAGGATGACCACAAGGTCATGGTCAATGAACAATGCCTAGTGAAGTTCAAGATTGGTGGATACCAAGATGAGGTATTGTGTGATATCATATCTATGGATGCATGTCATATGTTGTTGGGCAGACCATGGCAGTTTGACAGATGTGCTGTACACGATGGTCGTGCGAATACCTATTCCCTGATAAAGGATGGAGTGCGACATAAGGTAAAGCCATTGAAGGAGACCGAAGAAAAGGTATGTGGTAATTCAAGAATAACATTTGTTGATGGAAGGAAATTCCTAGATGGTATGAGGCATGAGCATGTATGTTTTGCTTTAATTCCAAAAGCTGGTAAAGAGTAAGTAGAAGATGTTCCTGTAGAAGTTGCAGATTTGTTCAATGAGTTTCAGGATATTGTATCCGATAACGTGCCTGATGGATTACCACCGGTCAGAAAGATCAGTCATCAGATGGATTTGATTCCAGGAGCGAGTTTGCCGAATAAGGCAGCACACAGAATGACACCTGCAGAAAGTGAGGAGTTGAACAGACAAATACATGAACTGTTACAGAAAGGATTGATCTGTGAGAGTTTGAGTCCCTGTATTGTACCAGCGGTATTGGCACCAAAGAAGAATGGAGAATGGAGGATGTGTACGGATTCTAGGGCAATAAACAATATCACAATCAAGTACATGTTTCCATTACCACGAATGGATGATATTATGGACTGTTTGAGTGGAGCTGTGTATTTCTCAAAGATAGATCTGAAGAGTGGATATCATCAGATTCGGATCAGAGAAGGAGATGAATGGAAGACTGCCTTCAAGACAAAGGAAGGACTGTATGAGTGGTTAGTCATGCCTTTTGGGCTAACCAATGCACCGAGCACTTTCATGCGGCTCATGAACGAGGTTCTGAAAGAATTTTTGGGTAAGTTTGTCATTGTTTACCTAGATGATATTTTGATCTTTAGTAAGACATTGGATGAGCATATGATGCATATTCGTATGGTATTTGAGAAGTTGAGATAAGAGAAATTGTTGATTAATTTGAAGAAGTGCAGTTTTGTGAAGAAAGAGTTAGTGTATTTGGGATTTGTAGTTTCAGCAGAAGGTCTAAAAATAGATCTAGAGAAGGTACAAGCTATCCTTGAATGGCCTACTCCAAGGAGTGCTACTGAGGTAAGATCTTTTCATGGTTTGGCTAGCTTTTATAGAAAGTTTATCAGAAATTTTAGTGGTATTTGTGGACCCTTGACTGAAACAATGAGAGGGGATAGAAAAGAATTTAAGTGGACTAATGGGGCAGAAAAGAGTTTCCAATTGTTGAAACAAAAAGTTACAGAACAACCTATTTTAGCACTTCCAGATTTTAATAAGGTGTTTCAAATAGATTGTGATGCTAGTGGTACTGTAATAGGAGCTGTTATAAGCTAAGAAGGTAAACCTGTTGCTTATTTCAGTGAGAAGTTAAATGATGCCAAGAGAAAATATTCTGTTTATGATCAGGAATTTTATGCTATAGTTCAGGCATTAAAGAAGTGGAGACATTATCTACTTCCTAAGGAGTTTGTTTTGTATACTGATCATCAAGCTCTGCAATATTTGAATAGTCAAGGAAAATTGAATCAAAGGCATTTGAAATGGGTTGAGTTTTTGCAGAGTTATACATTTGTTTTGAAACACAGGAGTGGAAAGTCTAATAGAGTTGCAGATGCTCTTAGCAGAAGGCAACTATTGCTGATAGAAATGCAGATTGAAGTGGATGGGTTCAAGGAACTCAAGAATTTATATCCAGAGGATCCTGATTTTGGTGAAGCTTGGAAAGCTTGTACAGAACCTGTTACTCTAGACAGGACGAAATGGTTGGATTTCATCATCCAGGATGATATGCTATTCAGAGGGAGTCAGTTGTGCATTCCACGAAGTTCTATGAGGGAGAATCTCATCAAGGAGAAGCATAGCGGAGGATTGGCTGGACATTTTGGTCGTGACAAAACCCTTGGTTTGGTTAGTGAGAATTATTATTGGCCATAGTTGCAGCAAGATGTGAAGAAGTTTGTACAGAGTTGCAAAGTATGTCAGATGGCAAAAAGAGTGAAGTAGAATACAGGGTTGTATCAGCCATTATTTGTACCAGAGAAGCCTTGGGAGGATATCGGCATGGACTTTGTTCTTGGTTTACCGAGGACATAGCGGGGACACGATTCAATTTTTGTGGTAGTTGACAGGTTTTCAAAGATGGCACATTTTATTCCCTGCAAAAAGACTAATGATGCTGTTCATGTAGCAAAATTGTTTTTCAGAGAAGTAGTGAGACTTCATGGTTTGCCAAAGACCATAGTTTCAGATCGGGACACTAAGTTTGTTGGATATTTCTGGCGTACATTATGGAAGAAGTTGAAGACAGATTTGAAATTCAGTTCATCACATCATCCACAGACTGATGGATAGACAGAGGTGGTGAATAGAAGTTTGGGAAATTTGTTGAGATGTTTGGTTGGAGATAAACCAACAGGATGGGATTTGATTTTACCACAGGTAGAATTTGCATACAATAATTCTGTCAACAGGAGCATTGGTAAATCACCATTCCAGATTGTATATGGAAGTAGTCCAAGAAATGCATCTGAAGTGAGAAAGATAGATAAAGGAGAAATAAGTAGTGCTGAAGCTGAGGATTTTGCAGAACACTTGAAGAACATCCATGAGGAGGTGAGGAAGCATATTACCAAGATGAATGCACAGTATAAGGCTAAGGCAGATGAGAAAAGGAGGTATAAAGAATTTCAGGTTGGTGATGAAGTCATGGTTCATTTGCGGAAGGAGCGGTTTCCAGTTGGTACATATAACAAGCTGAAAATGAAGAAGTTTGGGCCATGTAAGATACTGAAGAAACATGATTCAAGAAATACATATGAGGTAGAATTGCCTACTGAGCTGAATATTTCACCAATGTTTAACATTTCAGATTTGACGGAGTATCATGAAGGAGGTGTTGAAGATGAGGTTGTAGCAGCACAGTGGAGTATTCCAGCAACCAGTTCAGATATCAAGGAGATCGAAGACATATTGGACAGTCGTGTTGGTAGAAGCACAAGGAACAAGACATATGAAGAGTATTTGGTCAAATGGAAAGGACGACCTATTGAAGATTCATCATGGATAACAAAGGAGGAGGTTAACCGTCTTGGTTTTCCTCTGCACACCTGAGTCGTGACAGGGTCACTTCTCAAATTACCCTGGGTGTCTGATGCAGGAGCATCCTGGGTGTAAGAACAATCTTGCATCACCCAAAAATATTTTTGTTTTTATTTTTTTTTAATAAGGGCTATTTTGTGTAGAGCTACTATTTATGGAAAGTTACTATTTTTGGTAATTTTTGTATGTGCTCAGAATGATCTGATTTCTTTCTTGGAGGTTGATTTTGGTCATATAAGTCTGCCAGTAAAGTTTCATTGCCAGATCAAGTGTATATTGGAAGATATTGAAGATTTTTGGTATTGGCAGCAGGGTACAGAAACTTTGAACTCAGTTTTGAAGGCTTTAGAGGCCCCGGATGAGCTCCAAAATTTGGGTGACGGGCACTTGCGCAGGTCAAGCCTGTAGAGCTCTTTGTGGCATTTCTAAAATGGGGTTATAATAGCTGAGCGGGTCAACTGGTGATGACTTATGGTCTTTGGAAGTTGGGCCACCCGAAATGGCGAAAATTAATTTTTTTCAAAATTTCTGTTCGGGTTTCAAAGGTTATCTTGAGCTAACTATGATGTAATAAAATGTAAAATAAAATAATTCTAAGTTTGGTCGGCCTTATTGGCTAAAAATTCTGGAACCTTCCAGGCGGTGGAAAATTGCCTAGATAGGGAAGGCTGTATTATTGTCTTAGGCAGTTCAAAATAGTTCTGGGTAGTAGATCTGGGTATTGATTCGAGGCTTTGTCCTACAGAATATTGTAAGGGAATACCCATGTGGCTTTGCATATTGATTCGAGGCTTTCTCCTATAGAATATTGTAAGGGAATGCCCATGTGGCTTTGCATATTGCAATTCTAAAAGTTTGTAATTCCACATTTGTGGAGATAATAAGAAGCCAATTTTCTATTCTTGCATATTGTTGTTGTTTCTCTATTTCTGTTATGTGTTTGTGGTATTAAGGGGAGCACCCTTCATCAAGTGGTATCAGAGCAGGAGTTCTTGAGTGTGTAAACAGATCGCTGACTGTGAGGCAATTTGCACGAGGACCGTGGCTAGGGTTTCAGTGCGCATCACGAAAATGCCTCCACGAAGGGAACGTGGCGAAAGAGCTGGTGTTGTAACACCTGAGGTTAGAGAGCTGCAGAGACAAGTGCAAGCATTACAAGAAGAGATTCGTAGAGGAATGAATCTTAATATCAGAGATGAAAGCGAGGATGAAGCCGAAGAAGAATATCAAGAAGGAGAAGTTGAAATTGTGAACCAAGAGGAAGAAAGACTTTTTCGGGTGATTTCCAAAATTGGGAAAAGACCTAAGATTGAGGTTCCTATATTTTCTGAAAATCTTAACCCAGAGGAATTGATCGACTGGATCAATGAATGTGAGGAATATTTTGAGTATGAAGATGTTGAGGATCCTGATAGGGTCAAATTTGTGAAGGCCAGACTGAAAGGTCATGCGAAGATATGGTGGCAAGAGATTCAGTTGGAGCGAAATAGAAGGGGAAAGGAGAAAATCATGAGATGGGATCGGATGCTGGATAAATTGAAGCAACAGTTCATTCTTGTTGATTATGAGCTTGACCTACTGATGAAAATGCAGAGTTTGAAGCAAGCAGGAAGATCTATTCAGGAGTATACAGAGGAGTTCTATCGACTTCTCATCAGAACAGGCCATGCAGAAGCTGATAAGGAGAAAGTTGCCTGATACCTTAATGGGTTAAGGCCGAGCATTTAGGAGGAGCTGAATCTGGTTTGAATGAACAGTATTGAAGAGGCATACCAGTTTGCCCTAAAAGTAGAGAAAAAGCTGAACAAGAAGTTTGAGAGTAGACAAAATGGAAGAGGTCGTGGTGGACGATCTGGTGGATGGTCATACGGTGGCCGAAATGAAGATCCGAAAAAGAAGGATGAGGCCAGTAGCAGTCAGAATCAGCGAGAAAATAATTCCAATCACTTCCAGGATCAGAATAATAGAGATCAGAGAGGAAGAGGAAGGGGACAAGGATCTGGAAGAGGTGGCTTTCGTGGAACATGTTTTCACTGTGGAGAAGAAGGTCATAGGGCATTTGAATGTCCTCAGCACCAAGGCAGAACAGACAGGAGAAATGAAGGCCAGGCCAGAGTTGCACATGTAGATGAAGATGCCAGATCATCAAATTCTGAAGATGCTGAAAGAGGAGAAATGTTGATTAACAGAAGAGTCCTGTTGAGTGGTGAGAATGAACCTGAGCAAAGGAGGAGCTTTTTTCGCACCAGGTGCAAGTGTGAAGGTAAACGTTGTGATGTGATTATCGATAGTGGAAGCACTGACAATTTGGTGTCAGAAGAGATGGTGACAATGTTGAAGCTCAAGAGACAGAAACACCCACATCCATATCGGATTGCCTGGGTATAGGATGACCAGAAGGTCATGGTCAATGAACAATGCCTAGTGAATTTCAAGATCGGCGGATACCAAGATGAGGTATTGTGTGATATCATATCTATGGATGCATGTCATATGTTGTTGGGCAGACCATGGCAGTTTGACAGATGTGCTGTACACGATGGTCGTGCGAATACCTATTCCCTGACAAAGGATGGAGTGCGACATAAGCTAAAGCCATTGAAGGAGACCGAAGAAAAGGTATGTGGTAATGCAACAATAACATTTGTTGATGGAAGGAAATTCCTAGATGGTATGAGGCATGAGCATGTATGTTTTGCTTTAATTCCAAAAGCTGGTAAAGAGGAAGTAGAAGATGTTCCTGTAGAAGTTGCAGATTTGTTCAATGAGTTTCAGGATATTGTATCTGATAACGTGCCTGATGGATTACCACCGGTCAGAAAGATCAGTCATCAGATGGATTTGATTCCAGGAGCGAGTTTTCCGAATAAGGCAGCACACAGAATGACACCTACAGAAAGTGAGGAGTTGAACAGACAAGTACATGAACTGTTACAGAAAGGATTGATCCGTGAGAGTTTGAGTCCCTATGCTGTACTAGCGGTATTGGCACCAAAGAAGAATGGAGAATGGAGGATGTGTACAGATTCTAGGGCAATAAACAAGATCATAATCAAGTATAAGTTTCCATTGCCACGAATGGATGATATTATAGACTGTTTGAGTGGAGCTGTGTATTTCTCAAAGATAGATCTGAAGAGTGGATATCATCAGATTCGGATCAGAGAAGGAGATGAATGGAAGACTGCCTTCAAGACAAAGGAAGGACTGTATGAGTGGTTAGTCATGCCTTTTGGGCTAACCAATGCACCGAGCACTTTCATGCACCTCATGAACGAGGTTCTGAAAGAATTTCTTGGTAAGTTTGTCATTATTTACCTAGATGATATTTTGATCTTTAGTAAGACATTGGATGAGCATATGATGCATATTCATATGGTATTTGAGAAGTTGAGAGAAGAGAAATTGTTGATTAATTTGAAGAAGTGCAGTTTTGTGAAGAAAGAGTTAGTGTATTTGGGATTTGTAGTTTCAGCAGAAGGTCTAAAAATGGACCCAGAGAAGGTACAGGCTATCCTTGAATGGCCTACTCCAAGGAGTGCTACTGAGGTAAGATCTTTTCATGGTTTGGCTAGCTTTTACAGAAAGTTTATCAGAAATTTTAGCAGTATTTGTGGACCCTTGACTGAAACAATGAGAGGGGATAGAAAAGAGTTTAAGTGGACTAATGGGGTAGAAAAGAGTTTTCAATTGTTGAAACAAAAAGTTACAGAATAAACTATTTTAGCACTTCCAGATTTTAATAAGGTGTTTCAAGTAGATTGTGATGCTAGTGGTACTACAATAGGAGCTATTATGAGCCAAGAAGGTAAACCTGTTGCTTATTTCAGTGAGAAGTTAAATGATGCCAAGAGAAAATATTCTGTTTATGATCAGAAATTTTATGCTATAGTTCAGGCATTAAAGAAGTGGAGACATTATCTACTTCCTAAGGAGTTTGTTTTGTATACTGATCATCAAGCTCTGCAATATTTGAATAGTCAAGGAAAATTGAATCAAAGGCATTTGAAATGGGTTGAGTTTTTGCAGAGTTATACATTTGTTTTGAAACACAAGAGTGGAAAGTCTAATAAGGTTGCAGATGCTCTTAGCAGTAGGCAACTATTTCTGACAGAAATGCAGATTGAAGTGGTTGGGTTCAAGGAACTCAAGAATTTGGATCCAGAGGATCCTAATTTTGGTGAAGCTTGGAAAGCTTGTACAGAACCTGTTACTCTAGACAGGATGAAATGGTTGGATTTCATCATCCAGGATGATATGCTATTCAGAGGGAGTCAGTTGTGCATTCCACGAAGTTCTATGAGGGAGAATCTCATCAAGGAGAAGCATAGCGGAGGATTGGCTGGACATTTTGGTCATGACAAAACCCTTGGTTTGGTTAGTGAGAATTATTATTGGCCACAGTTGCAGCAAGATGTAAAGAAGTTTGTACAGAGTTGCAGAGTATGTCAGATGGCAAAAGTAGTGAAGCAGAATACAGGGTTGTATCAGCCATTATCTGTACCAGAGAAGCCTTGGGAGGATATCGCCATGGACTTTGTTCTTGGTTTACCGAGGACACAGCGGGGACACGATTCAATTTTTGTGGTAGTTGATAGGTTTTCAAAGATGGCACATTTTATTCCCTGCAAGAAGACTAATGATGTTGTTCATGTAGCAGAATTGTTTTTCAGAGAAGTAGTGAGACTTCATGGTTTGCCAAAGACCATAGTTTCAGATCGGGACACTAAGTTTGTTGGATATTTCTGGCATACATTATGGAAGAAGTTGAAGACAGATTTGAAATTCAGTTCATCACATCATCCATAGACTGACGGACAGATAGAGGTGGTGAATAGAAGTTTGGGAAATTTGTTGAGATGTTTGGTTGGAGATAAACCAACAGGATGGGATTTGATTTTACCACAGGCAGAATTTGCATACAATAATTCTGTCAACAAGAGCACTGGTAAATCACCATTCCAGATTGTATATGGAAGTAGTCCAAGAAATGCATCTGAATTGAGAAAGATAGATAAAGGAGAAATAAGTAGTGCTGAAGCTGAGGATTTTGCAGAACACTTGAAGAACATCCATGAGGAGGTGAGGAAGCATATTACCAAGATGAATGCACAGTATAAGGCTAAGGCAGATGAGAAAAGGAGGTATAAAGAATTTCAGGTTGGTGATGAAGTCATGGTTCATTTGCGGAAGGAGCGATTTCCAGTTGGTACATATAACAAGCTGAAAATGAAGAAGTTTGGGCCATGTAAGATACTGAAGAAACATGATTCAGGAAATGCATATGAGGTAGAATTGCCTACTGATCTGAATATTTCACCAGTGTTTAACATTTCAGATTTGACGGAGTATCATGAAGGAGGTGTTGAAGATGAGGTTGTAGTAGCACAGTGGAGTATTCCAGCAACCAGTTCAGATATCAAGGAGATCGAAGACATATTGGACAGTCGTGTTGGCAGAAGCACAAGGAACAAGACATATGAAGAGTATTTGGTCAAATGGAAAGGATGACCTATTGAAGATTCATCATGGATAACAAAGGAGGAGGTTAACCATCTTGGTTTTCCTCTGCACACCTGAGTCGTGATAGGGTCACTTCTCAAATTACCCTGGGTGTCTGATGCAGGAGCATCCTGGGTGTAAGAGCAATCTTGCATCACCCAAAAATATTTTATTTTTTATTTTTTTTTAATAAGGGCTATTTTGTGCAGAGCTACTATTTATGGAAAGTTACTATTTTTGGTAATTTTTGTATGTGCTCAAAATGATCTGATTTCTTTCTTGGAGGTTGATTTTGGTCATATAAGTCTGCCAGTAAAGTTTCATTGCCAGATCAAGTGTATATTGGAAGATATTGAAGATTTTCGGTATTGGCAGCAGGGTACAGAAACTTTGAACTCAGTTTTGAAGGCTTTAGAGGCCCCGGATGAGGTCAAAAATTTGGGTGACGGGTGCTTGCATAGGTCAAGCCTGTAGAGCGCTTCGTGGCATTTCTGAAATGGGGTTATAATAGCCGAGCGGGTCAACTGGTGATGACTTATGGTCTTCGAAAGTTGGGCCACCCGAAATGGTGAAAATTAATTTTCTTCAAAATTTCTGTTCGGGTTTCAAAGGTTATCTTGAGCTGACTATGATGTAATAAAATGTAAAATAAAATAATTCTAAGTTTGGTCGGCCTTATTGGCTAAAAATTCTGGAACCTTCCAGGCGGTGGAAAATTGCCTATATAGGGAAGGCTGTATTATTGTCTTAGGCAGTTCAGAATAGTTCTGGGTAGTAGATCTGGGTATTGATTCGAGGCTTTGTCCTACAGAATATTGTAAGGGAATGCCCATGTGGCTTTGCATATTGCAATTCTAAAAGTTTGTAATTCCACATTTGTGGAGATAATAAGAAGCCAATTTTCTGTTCTTGCATATTGTTGTTGTTTCTCTATTTCTGTTATGTGTTTGTGGTATTAAGGGGAGCACCCTTCATCAGTATTCCTGTGAACACATATCAAATATTGTTTTAACTATTTTCGTATAAAGGTTTCTGTGCGCTGTAGAGGTGGCTAGTTGGTTATCAACACTAGCAGCACCAATGCAATTCCGCACTGCACTGGTGCTACCAATGCTAGTGGCCAACTGGCCACCTCTGCAGTGCACGTAACACAATATGCAGTCATTTTTTCATTTTTTAAAATCATAATATTCAAACATTTTCGTATTCCTGCAAACACATATCAGCAATTGTTTGAAACGTAAAGGTTTCTGTGAACTGCAGAGGTGGCCACTTGGCCGCCGGCACTGGCAGTGCCAGTGCAGTGCGGTACCGGACTACACTAGCACTGCTAGTGCCGGTGGCCAAGTGGCCACCTCTGCAGTGCACTCCACGTCTGCAATGCATGTAATATAATATGCAATCATTTTTTTATTTTTTTAAATTGTATTTGATTTTTTCGTGATTCATTTTTGTTAATCATTATAAATCATTTTTTATTTTTTTGTGATTCATTTTTGTTAATCGTTATTTTTATTTTTTTATTTTATTAAAACATTTTAGTAATTGACTACCATTCTTTTTTATGTACATGACATATTCCAAGGAATATGCCATGCTGGTGTCTTCCATCTCCACTATGACTGTATAGGAACACCTCTTGGCATAATTATGCTATTGCATTGAGAATTGCAATCAATCTTCTGCTAAAAAATCTCTCTATGTTTTAAGGGATAAACACTAAGCCAACACCAACAAGCTAGATTATTCAACATGACTTGCACATTGAATCATTAACACATATTATTAATGTTCAGATGATGCAAATAAGGTTGTAGCAAACAATTGTACTTATATTAAGTGAGGAAGCAGAAGTCGAGTCATCAGTTGAAATCTACACAACAATCTAAAGGAATTGTAGATGAAAGCTCACTAGCATCTTCCTTTGTGAAGCACCTTCGAGGCTTTATTCTGAACACATTTGCATCATATCCCCCTTTCCCAACCAATACTCCCAAATCTATACAAACATTCTCATTACATCAGCTTATGCTTAGTTTCAATACTACATCAAGATCAAACAATACTAAATGGATCCACAAGTAGGACATAAAGAAATATAAACTACCAAACAAGCACCTTTAAATTTCTCAAATAAGATTGTTGTCTCTGACTTGGCTGGAGTGTTTAGCTTCCTATTAGTCAGCATCTCAACCCCTATCATTAAATCCCTTCCCCTTACATCTCTTATAACTGCAATGAGAAAATAGCAATATTGTAAGCATTTCTATAAAAAGTCATTTGTAGTAAGGAACTATTGCTTCAACTCACTAAGAGTGTAAAAGAGTGTTTGTTCAACTCAAACAATAGTGTCATGGAAGACCCATCTCTTATTGACATTTGAAAATGAAACCAGACTATTCATATTCATATTTACCACCAAGTTATTTTCCTAATAAAACCTATTATTTTTCAACCTTGTATTGAATTATTATCAGCCTTCATGTTTCTTTTGTACCATTTCCAACTATAGAAAAATCTTTCAATAGGTCTTACAAGAGAAACAAATTTTTATACATACAAATATAACTATACACACACACACTATATAGAACCAATTAGCCAAAATAGTTGCTGATATAGAAAGACAAGAAAGGGAAAAGATTAGTGTGAGAGGATTACTTTCATGCTTCTCTTGAAGATCTCTTAAGTGTTCAAGTAAATAAGAACCTACAGAAGCATAATGTTCTTGTCACTTTTCTTTGTCCAATACATTGAGAATAGAAAGGCCACCAGCATAGCATACAGGATTTCCACCAAACGTGTTGAATTGAATCCACTGGGTCATACAATTTGCAATTTCTGGAGTTGTTACTACTGCTCCTAATGGAAGCCCATTTCTGATGCCCTAAAAATTTCCATTAATTATGTTAGCATGGAGAAAGACATTAGTCTACCATAGAAGTAATAGTAGAATAGATATCTTAAATACATTTATCTCAAATATGATGAGAGATATCTTTCTCTCCAACAGCCTATACTAAATTTGTTATTTAGGATGGATAGGCATCTCGAGACTACATCTCTCTACATCTTTTAAATAGATATATTTAAGACTCAGAAAAAAGAAAAAATAAATAAATCTAATTTTTTATTTACTTATATACTTAATTTTACTTTAGAGTTATTTTATTTGCCTCATTAAAAAACTTGGTGTTTGGTGTCTTTATTTTTAAATTTTACTATAAGGTATTTTATTTACATTAAATTTAGGGTCTATATGTTTAAAAAATAAAGATCTCTAAATAATTCTCCTTTCAGCTATTCTTTCACACTCGTGACATTAAATACTTCTCCCCTGCTGCCATTATAGGTTATGCCTCTTGGCATAATTAAAATTTGTCACTCTTGATCCTCTGTCTAAATTTACCATTGAAAATAAGTAGATTAAATTATGTTAAAGAAAACATACAATTAGCTTCGAACAAAAGTTGGAACCCTCAAATTAATCAAAATTCACCTTGGCCATGGTCATTATATCAAACACAACTCCTTGTGTTTGAAATCCCCAGTAATGACTTCCTGTGCGACCGAATCCTATTTGTACTTCATTAGCTATACAAACACCTCCAGCATCTTGGACATATTTGTATACAGTTGGCAAGTATCCAGGACCCAATTCCACAGCTCCCCCCACACCCTTAAAATAGAGAGTGCAAACAACACTATCAGTTTGTAGATCATTTTTATGAAAAACACTAGATAATTATTATTAATTTACAAATAAAAGATCACAATCAGCCAAATAGTGCACAAATCATCAAGAGAAATCTAATTTAAGAACCTGTATAGTTTCAGCAATAAAGCTAGCAACACATCCAAAAGTTCCATAGTCAATATGCTCTTTAACATCCTTTGCACGTTTCTCTCCATCAGAGCCAAACACCCCTCGATATGGATTTTGATTCACAACAATGCAACATGATGGACTCCACCCTGGTAAATTGATAATAATTCAGATTACGATTACAAGCAACTAGACACTCACAAAGGGAAAACACATGTAATCCTCCAGCTATTATGTAATTGCTTTGATACAGCTACAAAACTTGAAATCTTACAAGCAATTAGCATAAGAAGATTGTAATTTCTAGGGCAGACAAATTTGTGGAGGCAACCAAGGAAAAACTTACAAACAATCAAATGAAATGATTGGTGTCCCTAGCCCAAAAGAAGAAAAATCTGATGAGAATATTCCAAACAGGGCTTTCATGGAGAAAACATACAAAAATCTCGATCAAAATTGCAATCCAAATTTTTGAGAAGGCACTTTGCTCCATTCAAGAACTTTGCAAATGAAAATACTATATAGAAAAACTAAAAACTAAAGATATAACAAATAAAATGCCAATAACCTAAGGAATAAAATAGCACAATAAGCAGAAGACATTCATTGAAAATATTTCTAGCAATTACAAGAAACATCAAAAAGTTAAAAGAAACATCAAAAAACCACAACTGAAGATATAATAAACAAAACTGCCAATAAGTGAAGGAACAAAATAACACAATCAACATAAGACATTCAATCAAAATATTTTTAGTGAACATAAGAAACATCAAAATGCACCTTGAGAAATCTGAAATGATGTATAGTCAGCTAGAAGCCATTTTTCCATTTCAAAGAATTTCATAGAAGCATTTTAAGGAGCTATATTTGTTTTATGGATTAGATTCAAACCTGTGTGAAGAACATTGGCTAATTTATTTTTTCCGAAAAGACAAGCATTTCCATTCTATCACAAGCTTCCACTCTAAAGATGTTACTGTAAAGGCAAAATGGCTAGGAGTTACCTATTGGGCAGCAACCTAGTTCAAGAAATTATACTCATTGCTTAGTGCTTACAAATATTTTCCATCAAGTTGCACATTTATATACCTCTAATCATTCTATTTAGAAACAAGCATGCATGCTTCCTTTTTATTCACTAATTGGATTTCTCTACCCTGAGAATGTTCTTTAATGTTATTTTCATGCATTATTTCCACTTAAGTTCAAACATATCAAATGCTTTACAGTTTAAATCACTTATTATAGAGGTAGTAACCTACAAAATATGTTAATAACTGAGACCAACCTGAACAATGTTATATTTCCAAGTGCTCAGAGCTATCAATCCCAATGTGCCAGCACTACCACCAAGATATGCATTTCTTAGAGAGATCATATCATGGTTACCACTGTATAATTGAGCCATCAACATAGCTAATTCATTTTCTTCTATGCTTGAGTTGACAAAATAAACAACCCGCATTGTTTTGATCTTCCTCATTAAAAACTCAAATACGAACGTGCTAAAAGAATAGAACCACACAACTATGTTTAACCAGAAGTGAAATATAATCATATATAGAACATCATCCAAGCATAATATTAATTAAACCAAACATGGAATTCACATGTAAATATAATACTCATATAGTGAGGAAGCTGCAAAATAGATGCCTTTTAAATTTAATTATGTTTCTAATTGTGAAAACTAGATATACTTTACAAATTGTATTTTTAGAAAGATACAACCAAGAATTAAAATTTTAAGGAAGATAATATCCTTAAATAGTGAGGAACATCACAAATCAACCAATATTGTTTGAAGACTATTATAGACACAAACATTATTAATCCTAAATTTTCAGAGGGCAACATGGAACAAAGCCCTTAAAGTAGTATCAAAGAACCTTTTTATACCCAATCAATGCCAGAAGCAAAGCTTTCATACAAATGCAACTGGGTAAGAAAGTCCATAAGTAACAGAGCTTCCATAGATGGAACTCTATCAATCAAGGTAAAGCTTCTACTACTGATTTCAATTAATTCTAAAAAATACCTAACAAAACAAATTGACATTGTTTAGCTGTCATTATTTGTACAAGTATGATTCCAAAAAAATCAAACCTTAATAGGTGAGACTTATGTATTTAACTCTATACATATTTTAGCCATATACCAAGCAATACAGCCAATGACTTGCTATCAGATAGCAAATCCAAGCTGCTAGATATGATCATTGCCTCCATATTTGAAAGAACGTACCATTCTCTCAATATAAATGAAATCCATTAGTATCATGAAATAAGAAATAGGAAATTAGTGGTGTTATGTTGATGACAATGCTAGGAAATCTGGTTATTTAAAAATAAGATAAGTCATGTTTTGACCATTCCTATTTACCCTGCACATGATATGAGTTACAAAGAAGGTAAAGTAGAATCAGTGTGGCAAACAAGCTAGTCATTATATGGCCAAGACTATTTATTACCAAATCTCTAAAAATATGGCGATGCAAAAGATGTTGAGGCATTTGTAGCGGAAACATTAAACCTTAATTGTGCTATCTACAAAATTTGTTGAGAAACATTAAACCTCTCAATTAAAATACTTGAAACAAATAGTTCACATCATACATAAGTTTCTAACCTTCAATACAATAGAGATTTAACACATTAAGAGGACATCACCAAACACCTTTGAGGAATTGGAGGCTAGTCAAAACACAAGGAAACTTAGTTTTGTAACAATACTCCTAGGGAAAGAGAGCTCACAAGAAGGCCAATCTGTCAGACCATGAAACCCATCAACATTCTGACATACCAATAACACTAGGTGTAACTACTTCAAATTTCTCTATGATCCCAAAACACCCTAAACATCTATGATATACTTCCACTGAAAAGCCAAGATACATTAGATTCACAAAAAAAAAAAAAAAGGAAAGTCATAGTCATGACTATTACATAATGGAGTAGATGTAATGACTGTTGAATTGATTTTGTGGGAACCAATTATAATATACATCGTTAGCTCATGGTTTGCAGATTCATGGAAAAATCATCACGTGTGGATTTCAATCTGATGTTACTGCGATGAATTCTCTACTAGACATGTATGAAAAAGTCAAAACTTACACAAGGCACACCAAAATGTTTGACAAAATGCATAATGCAAATGTGGTTTCATAGAATGCCATGACTACTGGATATGCACAAAGTGGTGATGTTGATGAGGCTTTAAAACTTTTCGAAGAAATGCCTCAAGTAAATGTTGTGTCATGGAATACCATGATTGTAGGATGTGCATAGAATGGGCTAATTGATAAAGCATTGGAGTTTTTTAACCATATGAAATCAGCTAGTGCGAAGCCAAACTCAACAACTTTTTCCAGCATCCTCCCAAGCTGTGCCAAAATGGTTTGGAACAGGGTATGTATGTACATGAAACAGTGATGAAAAGTAATTTTTTGTCAAATATTGTAGTTGTGATGTGCTGATTGACATGTATGCAAAATGTGGGAACATCCATAAGGTGCGGGAATTGTTTGACAAAATTCCTCAATAGGATTATGCCTCATGGAATGCAATGATTGTCAGATATGCACAAAATAGGCTGGTTAATAATGCTTTCAAAAATTTTAAGCAAATGCAATTGGTAGAGATTAAAACTAGACTCGTCAGCCTTTGCTGGCATCCTTCCATCTTGTGTCAAAATTGGATCTTTGAATCAGGGGATGGAAATCCATAGAAAAATAATGGAAAGTGGATGTATATCTGATGTGATTATGATTTCACTTATAGACATGTATGCAAAATGTGGGAGTATACATAAGGCACATTATTTGTTTGACAAAACACTTCCATGAGATGTAGCCTCATTGAATGCAATGATAGTAGGGTATGTATGAAATGGCCTTTCCATTAAATCCCTAGAGATTCTTAAGGAAACGCACTTGAAAAGTTTGAAACTAGACTCTTTAACCTTTGCTAGCATTCTTCCTGCTTGTGCCAAGCTTGAAGCACTAGAAGAAGGTATGGAAATCCATCAAAATATAGTTAAACATAGATTGTTGTCTGATGTTGTAGTTACAACTTCCCTGATAGATATGTATGAAAAATGTGGAAACATGTGGAAGGCAGAAACTTTGTTCAAAAAAATGCCTGAATGAGATGCAGTCTTATGGAATGCAATGATTGTAGGGTATTCCCAAAATGACCATTTTGATGAAGTCTTGTAGATATTTTTGTAAATGCAATTGCAAAATGTAAAACTAGATTCATCAACCTTTGACAGCATCATCTCTTCACCATTTACTAATTATGGTGATCTTAAGCTAGTAGATAGCACAATTAAGGATTTTCACCATGTACTTGAAAAGAAAACTAGGACTTATAATGAAAATTATGATTTCCCACTTCTAGTCAATGCATTCAACACTATAGAAGAATATAAGACTACAAAATTCAATTTGAAGAATCTTCCACTTAAATCGTATGAATAACTTTCAAATTTCTTTATGTTTCATGCCTTATACTATGATATTTTTAAATGCAGAATTAACTAGTAAAGTGTACTTATGTTTCATGGGATCATTTCAGTGCCAGTGTCTTAATTACTCACATAAAACAGACTGAAAATATTCAGTTGTGTCCCTCCATGGGACCATCATGTTAGATACCTGACTGTGACCTCAGGGTGTTGAAACTAGTGACAACATTCATTAGTGACTATAACCTCTCTCCAAATCATGGATTTGATGCAATGTTCTGAGTAAATACCTTTTCTTCTATGGGTGCATATTACTTGTTCTCTGCATTAAGACTGTCACATTATAAGATGGTTCAAGAGTTATTAAGATCATTATATAGATTCAAAACATGAAAACTATCACAATATAAGATGGCTCAAGAGTTATTAAGAATGATGGATGATAGTGTTATTCAATAAGATACAAGGCATAAGTAACAAATCAATGCTAACATAGATGTTGTTACAAGGTATCAAAAGTGTTCATTAAAACCTTGTAGTTATATTTGAAGGATAATAATGAGGGATATCCAAGGTATGAGTAGTGATTAAGGATATATTTCATAACAATGAAATTCAAGGCACCAAGATAAGGAATGTGGTCATTGCAAAGGGCATAACAGAGACAAGGCAATGAGTTTTGAAAAGATTCAAGAATGTTAAAACAATGGCAATGCTATTATCAACAATATGAGTTGTTACCAGGATCAACAAAACCAAATAATGGTGAGATCAAAGCAAAGGTAGGGATTCCATGAAGAGTGACAATTAAGACAATCAAAAGAGCATCTAGAGGGCAGTGAATATGATACAGTGACATTGAAAACATAGTAAAAGTGCCAAAAGAACAAAAGGAAAACAAATTTAAAGGCATTCCATGGCCTTGGAAAAGGCATAATGAACATCAAAAGAGAAGTGAAATATAACTATGCAATGATGTCTTTATTTAAGAAAATATAACAGTAAAACTAAAATTACCTTGGCAGTTTCATACCCAACTTCTCTATTGGCATTCAATCAATTAATTGGTTACCAACAAGAAACTTGTTGACATTTTCACTTGCATAAAAATCAATCTCATTCAACTATTGAAACTTTCTTGGCTAGCCACATCATAAACCACCTAAAGAAGGAAGATAAAAAAAATATCATATTTTTCCCCAAGGAACACACTACATATGGTAAATGATATTCACATTTGATAGAAAGACACATCAGTGGAAAAACTAGCTTAATATCTCCATAGAAATATCTCAGGCCTTAACCATTCAAAAATTCTACATCTTTGAGATTTTAAAGTACACTCATTGTAATTTTAAATTCATTTGGTGTCACGTTGATCAGTTATGGAATTTGGAAGAAATTTGATGCTCTATGTGGACTGGACATGCACGTTTGTTATTTTCTTTGTGACAGTAAAAATGGTCTCTGTGCAGAGGTCATAACTCAAAATTTAACCGTTGGATATTTATGATTTTTTGATATGTTGTTGGAAACCTAGATTTTTACATCCTCACCAAAGAAATTTCTCTAATAATGTCTAGAATGAAATCTGTGAGTAAAAAAGTGCAATACTATCAAACTGTCACAATTATGATAGTCCTAATTTAAATTGTTATACCCTAAGTTTGCACCCTTGTTTCAAGCTCTTGTAGTCTTGATAACCTAGTATAACATGGGAATCATCTCCAGGTGTGGGACTTATGCTAACTAAGATGAGACCTCCAAGTTCTAGGCTGGTTCTTCTTGGATAATCACCTTAATTTTCTTCTTGATAGAAAAGTAAATCTTTTGAGGGAAAGGGATAGAAGGAATGCTTGGCAAGGGAAATGACTGAAAGAAAACTACCTACTAGGTGATACACCAAAATTAGGGTTTGGATCTTAGTATAGAGGAATGGAATCAATGAAAGGCTTAGGTCTAGTAGGTCACAACTTACTGAATAGGCTTGCATAAGTGTTTCATAGGAGGGCCTGAACATAAGACACAACTTATGACCTACAAGAAGACATTCACTTCTGCAACTCAATGTAGGATTGAGACAAGACTATTAGGGGGCTGAAGTATACCCACAAAAACATCTAAATCAGATCAAACACAATAACACACACAATTACAAAAAGTAAGAGGGATCAAGAACCCTATGTTTTCATTAAAAACATGCATAGACTTCAATCCATTAAGAGATGATTCAAACAAAGGAAGCATAGGGACATGAAGTATTGTCACAAAATACCTCTGCAATGTTTGAATAATCAATGAAAGATTTATAACTATATAAGCCAGAGGGTAGAAATGATACCACAAATGACCCTTAAGAAAAGTGAAATTCTTCTACAATTTTCCAACTCTGAGCTCAAAAGATCCAAAAATAATATATATACATACTCAACTGTACGCAGGCAAGAGTCAAAACCTAACTAGGGTTATAGATTTACAATAGAATAACCAACCCTAAATCAATCAAGTCTGATCATAAATGTTACTTCTAAAAATATCTCAACTGATCAAACATTCATCTTTGCATGCCCATCCCTGTACTATAATCAGCCTGGAAACAAGCAACCTAGATCCATCAACCTCTCTGCACAAAGTCTCACCATGAATGCTCAGAATGGTACTTCACAAGGAAAAGAATCAACCCATGACAGCCACCTATACTTCCTCATCACCCTCTTCAATTGAAAAACATCTTTTAGACATAAATTTCCTAGCTACCTCACTACTCGCAGCATGTTTGAATCAATCGTTGGCAAAAAACCCTCTACAAAAATATTTAAATTTAAAAATTAACGGCTAGCCAGTCATTTTAAAATGTGTCCATCCATGAGAAACCCTTCCTGGTAGATGAATGACTATGATGAACCTTGAAATAGTTATAAAACCTTCTTTGAAAAGTCAGAACCACATCATCAACAATGCCCAATAGAAAACAAGCACGTCGAAGAAGACCGACATCTCAGAAGTCAAAAGAACCTGGAACCTACATCAGACAGTTGTCGCTATGCTGTTGCCTTTAAATATTATGCATCTTCCTTCAGTGATATAGTGACAACCATGAGATTTATCCACATTTTAACCTGCCTTGTAAGCTAAAAGACCTCGGTCCCACTGACATGTTTCCACCTATCATTCTTCTATTCGCCCTTGACCACCTTGTCAGCAACACCCCAGTGACCTCTTTGACAATGGACCCACAAGAACTAGATTCCAATCTAACAGTGGGTGCATGATCTCATGGCCCCTAAATATTCTTTTAGATCATGCACTAGCCACTAATCCCTTTAGAACTAGGACCCCACGACACATTAGATCCTTTGAAAAATTTGCATCACCATAGAGCAGCCAATTAAAACACAAAAAATAAGCAATACATGGCATTGGACCCACTTAAATCTTCACTTTACCTCGACCAATCAAAAGATGGAAAATCATCCTGACCTGGCATGGACCCACTAACAGGACCTGAACAATTGGCAAAATGGATAGTCAGCATATGATCACATACTCTCAAAACATTCCATCTGAACACATGTTAACCGTCGATCTTGATCCCTCTAACATCCCTGCTGATACCCTGACATGGCCCCACCAACATATCCAAGTCATCATTATGTGGACCAATCACACGTGAGCACATCAGCAAGAAAGGACCCACCTCCAAAGGTTCTAACAACAAAGTGAAATCAACAGTTGGCACATAATCTCATGTGTCAGAAAAACACCTTGAGAAGATACGCCAACCATTGATCAAAAAGGGACATAGTCTACTGGGCCCACTCTGACAAAGTTACACATCACAATCCTTCAGCCAATTAGGAGCCTCCAAGTCAGACAACATGGAAATGGACCCACACAAAGGTTGAAGCACTGAGCAAAAGGGAAGATCGACGACTATTGTGAAATCGCAAGCCTCTAACAGACCCTTCACAAACTCATGACAACTATCAGATCTTCCTAACTGGGACCTTGCATAAAATGACCATCGAACTTCTTAGCGAATATGTGACTGAAGAGAAGTTAACCATTTTGTGGGGTCACTAGTTGGAAAAAGGTAACTGCCAAACATTACGGGACTAAGAGGATTGCTGCAGTCACTAGTTTGCCAAATAAGAAAAGTAACCACCGGAAGACTTAGAGAACCTGCGACTAGCGGCCAATAGAATTAAAGCACACATGGGTATTGAGGGACTTAAGTGGCCAATAAACTAACAATAAATTAGAACATGGCCAAGGGGTTCTTTAGGGTAATGACTAGTTATGAATTTTTTGGACTACAGACCAGGGGACTTTAGAAATTTGCAAAGGCCAGAGAATAGGGCAGAACACCATGAAATTTTCAGGGATGCAGGGCAGCATTAAAACAAGGACCTGGGGATAAATTTAGCCAAATTTGTATGCATAGGAAAATTTGGGTAACATTTTGGTGATTTATTCTTGATGTCAGCCTACTAGACATGAAAAACTAGTGGCCTTGACATATCCATTAGGCATGGAGTCATTTTCAAGAACACAAAACTTGACAGAGAGACAAAACTGAAAACTAGAAGGACAACCTTATGCACAGGCACTTCTTAGAAAGTAGGAAACTAAGCTAGAAAATAGGGACAAAAATCAAGAAAACCTAAATAATCCTAAACTAACCAGTTACAAAAACTTGGTCAAACAAAACCATTCACTGGTTGTGAAAAATAGCTACCTTTCCTTATTAGGATATTTTACATTGGACATATGAGGATAACTACAAAGATATGAGGCACACAAAAATTTGTCAAAAAATTATTAATTGCCTTTGCAAAAATAGGATCAAGTTTACCTTCCTCTAATTGATCATATGCAGGGGTCTCAGTAACTCCTTCTGTGCCAAGTATTTGATGGGGCAGCCTCTTGAAAGTTTCAAGGTAGGACTTTCCTTGATGGCTTTTTCTTTATCTTCATGGTTTCCCTCCACCATGGATAGCCATGTCAACTCATCATCTATGGATAAGAGACTGTCATCCTCCTCAAATTTTAAACAAGCCAAGAGCTGATCAAGGTTGTCAATACCCTGAGTTTTGGAACTAGCTCCAACTCTTTCTCCTATAGCAATCTCTTAGAAAGAGAGCAATCCAAAACTAGGCCTCCTTCTACAGGCACATAACTTTGAACCTCCACTCCAGGGAATAGGGATTCATCATTCAATTTGTTACAAAAGACCTCTATGATATTGGAAAAATCATACTCTTCAAGGCTTTTGTCTATGTTCTTTTCTTGGAAAAGCTCCTCCATAACTTTATCATTCTGCTCAACAAAACTAGGCAGCTCATCTAATAAAAGCACAACATCCTCTTCTATATCAACCTCTTGTTGATGGTGAACCTTTTGTTCTGATTGATCTTCACCCATAGGTAATGGCATGGTCTCCTCTTCATCATCAATAAAGAGGGGAAGCTCATTCAACAAATCAACCAAGAGTTCAGGCTAGGAAACAAACTCTACCTCTTCACCCTTCTAGTTTACTTCACCACAGTCATCACTCTACACTAATACCTCAGATTTTCTCTCCTCCTCTTCAAATGAAAGCTCATTTACCATAGGTCCTTGCTCAAACACTAGACTAGTATCTTTGAAAAGATCTTGCATCTGACAGCCAGGAGGTAGAGTCCATTGGGGTATCCACAACACTTCATCATCTTGAGAGACTAGCGGGGCCTCTTGGGATTAAAAAATTTCTTGAATAGGCTACTCTTGTAGAGTGGTAGGCTGCATCTCAAGTATAGGCTCTTGGAAGGAATTTTTTTCCCTAAAACTTGGGATGTGAAGTTGAGAGGGCTCAAAGGGAGGCATAGAAAGCACACCCATCTTGAAGCTTGGAAAATTAAAAGCCCTATCATCTTGGTGTTGGTCTCTTGTAGCTGGAAATTTCTCAATATAATCTCTAGGCTATTGCAGACCACAATAAGGTTGCAACTGCTCCAAAACAAGCTCAAATTTTTGAAGGGTGATCCTAAAACTTGGAAATGAGCACTTTGTATGCTCCTCATGTGTAGGCTCCTGAGGAAAATGGGTCCTCTAGCTTGGAATTTTAGGTCTAGGAGCCTCTTGTTGAGCAATTTGTGATCTCAACCTTGTTGTCTCAATGTCAACTCGATGTCTGATCTCTTCTTGGAACTGTCTCATTTGTTGCTCATCAACAAGAGCTTATATCATTTGGTTGGAGATGAACTCTTGTTCATAACTTTGAGCCTCCATTTCCTACTACTCCTTGATTTCAGACACTTTCTTAATCAAATCAAGCAACACATTCTTTGTCTTCTCTTTCTCTTTCATGAAGTTTGAGCTCAGAGTTTGTTGCCAATTAGGCTGAGAAGGGGTAGGTGGGTGGTAAGCATGATAGGGGAGCTAGCTTTGCAATTATTGTTGTGCCCTTTGTGCCCATGAACCTTCTTGGTAGAGGGCTCTTTCATAATCTTGCACAAGGGAAAAATCATTTGGGGCATGCTGGATATAATGATAGCCTTGTATTATATGGAAGCTTGGGATAAAAGTAGGCTTTAGGTGGGTTTGATAAGGTTGATGACTAGCCCACTGAGCATTATTCTTATAATAAGATGGTGAGTAACCTGACTGTCCATAATAGCTTGACATGTCTACACATGCAATTAGCTGGAATTTGAATATGAGAGATTTGAAACATACCAACACTTGATCTTTGAAACTAGTAGACTTTCTGGAGTCACCAGATATGCAGCAAAATGACCTCTTCTAGGTCTATAGCATGCTATCATCATATCTAAAATAGCATATCTTGAACATGAATCTGAACTTTGGTCCCACTGGGCGTGCCAAAATTGTTATACACTAAGTTTTCACCCTTGTTTCAAGCTCTCATAGTCTTGATAACCCAGTATAACATGGGAATCATCTCCAAGCATGGGACCTATGCTAATTGAGATGAGACCTCCAAGTTCTAGGTTGGTTCCTCTTAGATAATCACCTTAATTTTCTTCTTGACAAAAAAGTAAATCTTTTGAGGGAAAGGGATAGAAGGAATGCTTGGCAAGGGAAATGACTGAAAGAAAACTGCCTACTAGGTGATACACCGAAATTAGGGTTTGGATCTCAGGATAGAGGAATGGCATCAATGAAAAGCTTAGGTCTAGTAGGTCACAACTTACTGAATAGGCTTGCATAAGTGTTTCATAGGAGGGCTTGAACATAAGACACAACTTATGACCTGCAACTAGACATTCACTTCTGCAACTTGGTGTAGGATTGAGACAAGACTGTTAGGGGGCTAAAGTATAACCACAAAAACATCTAAATCAGATCAAACACAATAACACACACAATTATAGAAAGTAAGAGGGATCGAGAACCCTAAGTTTTCATTGAAAACATGCATATACTTCAATCCATTAAGAGATGATTCAAACAAAGGAAGCATAGGGACATGAAGGATTGTCACAAAATACCTCTGCAATGTTTGAATAATCAATGAAAGATTTACAACTGTATAAGCTAGAGGGTAGAAATGATACCATAGATGACCCTTAAGAAAAGTGAAATTCTTCTACAATTGTCCAACTCTGAGCTCAAAAGCTCCAAAAACAATATATATACATAATCAACTATACGCAGGCAAGAGTCAAAACCTAACTAGGGTTACAAATTTATAACAAAATAACCAACCCTAAATCAATCAAGTCTGATCATAAATGTTACTTTTGAAAATATCTCAATTGATCAGACATTCATCTTTGTGTGTCCATCCCTATACTATAATCAGCCTGCAAACATGAAACCTAGATCCATCAACATCTCTGCACAAAGTCTCACCATGAATGCTTAGAATGGTACTTCACAGGGACAAGAATCAACCCATGATGGTCACCAAAACTTCCTCATCACCCTCTTCAACTAAAAAAATCCTGTAGACATAAATTTACTAGCTACCTCACCGCTCGCAGCATGTTTGAATCAATCACTGACAGAAAACCCTCTGTAGAGATATTTAAATTTAAAAATTAACAACTAGCCAGTCATTTTAAAACATGTTCATCGATGAGAAACCCTTCCCAGCAGATGAACAACTATGATGAACCTTGAAATAGTTATAAAACCTTCTTTGAAAAGTCAAAACCATGTTGTTAGCAGCACCCAATAGAAAATGAGCATGTCAGAGAAGACCGACACCTTAGAAGTCAAAAGAACCTAGATCCTACATCAGATGGTTGTCGCTCTACCCCTGCCTTTAAATATCATGCATCTTTCTTGAATGGTATAGTGACAACCATGAGATTCATCCATGTTTTAACCTACCTTGTAAGCTAAAAGACCTCAGGCCCACTGACATGTTTCCACCTATCAGTCTTCTATTTTCCCTCGACCACCTTGTCAGCAACACCCCGGTGACCTTTCTGACAATGGACCCACAAGAACTAGATTCCAATCTAACAGTGGGTGCATGATCTCATGGCCCCTAAATATTCTTTTAGATCATGCACCAGCCACTAATCCCTTTATAATTGGGACCCCATGACACATTCAATCCTCTAACAAATTGTCATCATCACAGAGTAGCCAATTAAAACATGAAAAATTAGTAATATGCGACACTAGACCCACTTAAATCTTCACTTTACCTTGACCAATCAAAAGATGGAAAATCATCCTGACTTGGCATGGACCCACTAACAGGACCTAAACACTTGGCAAAATGGATGGTCATTGTATGATCGCATACCCTCAAAAGATTCCATCAAAACATGTGCTAACCGTCAATCTTGATCCCTCTGACATCCCTACCGATACCTTGACATGGCCCCACTAACATATCCAAGTCATTGTTATGTGGACCAATCACACATGAGCACATCAGCAAGAAAGGACCCACCTCCAAAGGCTTTGACAAAAAATTGAAATCAACGGTTGGCGCATAATCTCATGTGTCAAAAAAACACCTTGAGAAGATACGCCAGCCATTGATCAAAAAGGGACACAGTTTGTCAGGCCCACTTTGACAAAGTTACACATCACAATCCTTCAGCCAATTAGGAGCCTCCAAGTTAGATAGCATGGCAATGGACCCACACAAAGGTTGAAGCGCTTAGCAAAAGGGAAGATCGACGACTATCGTGAAATCACAAGCCTTTGACACACCCCTTGCAAACTCACAACAACCGTCGGATATTCCTAACTGGGACACTCACATAAAATAATCGCTGAACTTCTTAACAAATATGTAACTGAAGAGAAGTTACCCATTTTGTGGGGTCGCTAGTTGGAAAATGGTAACCGCCAAACATTACGTGACTAAGAGGATTGCTCTAGTCACCAGTTCACCAAATAAAAAAAGTAAGCATCGAAAGACTTAGAGAACCTATGACCAGCCAATAGAATTAAAGCACACATGGGTATTGAGGGACTTAAGTGGCCAATAAAGTAACAAAAAATTAGAACATGGCCCAGGGGTTCTTTAGGGTAACGACTAGTTATGAATTTTTTGGACTACAGACCAAGGGACTTTAGAAATTTGCAGAGGCCAGAGAACAGGGTAGAACACCATGAAATTTTTAGGGATGTAGGGCAGGGTTAAAATAGGGACCTGGGGATAGATTTAGCCAAATTTGTATGCATAGGAAAATTTGGGTAACAAAGACATTTAAGTGTTTTATTCTTTTTGAATCATGGAATGTATTCAATGATGGAAATGAATTGTATCAATTGGTAAGAGGACTGACATAGTAAGGTAAGAAGGCTATCTCCACGGCCTAATGGGCCTCAAGGTTGAACTCTAATAGTAAGGGATAATGGACCAAAATGATCACTTTCAAATAAAGGTGATCATAAAGTTTGATTTGTTGAATGGACTAATGTGTTGTATTTTGGACAGAGAATGGAGTAGAGATGATAAAAAATCTAATGGTGATTTCTTGCAATATTCAAAGGTAAAATTCCTTGAGTTAATGTGGTTATTGATGAGAGCCAATTATAACCTATTTAATGCCCTATTCTAATCCATCTTATGCACTTTCCTACTTACTTCTTCATTCCATTTCTATCCTATTTCATTCCATTTTAACATTATAACGTTGCATATAGTTTAATATAAATAAGTAGTGTTTAATATTGTTTTGGGATTAAAATATGGAAAATTCATTGTTGATTGCATTTTACTAATCTTTATTATTGCAGCATGTTTATTTGTGGCATAGATCTTCCTGTCACCTGTCAGTCGGGACTGCAACTTCCTGTCGCCTGCCAGTCGGGACTGCAACTTCCTGTCGCCTGCCAGTTGGGACTGCAACTTCCTATCACATTTGGACGTGAGCTATTATTCTTCCAGAATAAAATTTCTACTGCTGGAATCTCATTTGAGACCGTCACCTTCCCCATTTCTCAAAAGTTATAACAGATTTCTTTCTTCCTTATGGACAACGATGAAGGGCTTATATGGATCATTCCATTATTTAGTTTTCCAGTTGTGCATAGAATCTTTATGTGTGGCTGCTGTGAGAAATTGACAAGAAATATCTCATAGTTGAGATACGTTTTTCACTATCATGAGAATGGAATAACCAATGATCAGTTTAATCCCCAAATTTATCTTATGTTGTAACCATAATCTGTTCCGTGGTTTATGTGAGCTATTTGGCTGCAGGTCAAATATAGACCACGTCATTTTATTCCATTATCACCACCTTCAGTTATATATAGCAGCCCAGGTAGAGAGTCTGGGGGATAAGACTTTGATCAGAAATATAATACCGTGTATGATTGAAACAGTTTAAGAGAACCATTTGAATTTCATCACTCAGCAAACTGAGGAGGAAGGGCCCACTCTAAAGAATACTGGTGATTTCAGTAGCTTACATTTGGTTTGTTTGAGTTTGTTAATAGAATAAGATTTTCCTTCATTTCAATAATTAGTTTTCATAAATAGTTTTGTAGGCAGATTAATATCATAGCTGGGTAAGAAAGATTATCATGTTCTCATTACAGATTATTAATAATGACTAGCATATTCTGAATTTGCTATCATATTAAGAGACAAATCAATATAGCAGTATCAGATTCATATTAGTAAACTATTATATTAGATTAGTTATATGCCTGGTATTGGAATTATTTCCTCTAGATTAGTTGAATTTGTGAATTACTACATTTGTTATTATTGTTATTTCTTAAATGTTTATTTCTATTTTTGCTGTTCCTGTCGCCAGGAAGTGACAGTTCCTGTCGCCAGAATTATTTTAGTTTGCTACAAATTTATTCTTGTGTGTTCTAGATGCATTCATAATCCCTCATCTCATAATCGACATCCCTTGATGGCATACTGCTCGGACACCTTTCACAAGCTTACGCTCTCGGATTGACATGTATAGACCAGCCAAACTTCATCATTAAATTATTAATTCTTTTGTTATTATTTGCCCCAGTGTTGGCCTATCATTTTTGGCGCCATTTCCAGGGAAAGGTGTCAAAGGTGTGTTAGTTTGATGAATTGAGTTAGGAACAATGCATTAGGATGAAAACTTTTGCAATTGCTAGCCTTGCTTAAGTAACTAATCTTAATTTGCATTGTGTAAATCATATAGATGCATTGCTTTAGATTTTTGTTTTAGATTTTCCAAGTAGACCTTAGAAATTAGATTCATTAGTTTCTTTATAAATTAGATTCAATTTTATATTATCATTACTTGTTGTGAGCTATTGGTAAAGAAGCTATTTTGAAGAAAAATGTTAAAAATGATGCATTTTCAAGGTTGTTCAAATACATCAATTTTGGTTGAAAAATGTTTCAAAAATGAAAGATTTGAAGGGAACACAAGAGGCAAGGGGCATTGCCCCTTGACCCCACTAGTGGCTATAGACCCCAGACCCCCGACTTCAAATTTAAAAACAAAAGAAGAACTTGGTGGGGAAAATGCACCGATCAAAGGTGATATTTTAATACCCTCTCTACCTAATGAATGCATCTTTTCTGCTCTTGATCTCCCCTTATCAGAGGTATGCAAGAATTCTATCCCTATGTTTGAACATGAGTATATCATTGATGAATTCTTAGAACAACGTGATTTTGATGATGAATATCTAACCACTTGTTGTTCTAATTGCTACAAGGAAGATGACCAATGTATATGCCCAAACAACCACAAGCACATGGTGAATGAGGTGCAAGATATTTCTAATCCCTACCATGATAAGGGTGGAAGTGACCAAGTATTCCTTATAATGGATGAACAATCTCAAGCATCAACCCAAGAAGATCAAGGTATGCATTATGTTGGTAATATGTATTGTCACTCTATTTCATTACAATGCCAACATATTTCTTCAAAACATACTTCTCCACCTAGTATGCACAACGAATGTAATCATGCATGCTCACAACAACCCGTATATCCCTCTTATATTCCACCATATCCATACTTACCATCTTCATTTCACCCATCCTTCTTATTCCCATCTACGTTATCTCCTTCAGATTTCTTACCATATTCATTGCCCCATTCACATTGCACTTTATCGTATCGACCAAAGGCAACTATATTGCCTCATATAGCACTCCATAATAAGGTGGTTAATAGTACATATACACTTTCAAGGATCCCTATACAATCTAACGATGTGCTGGAAATTGATAAATCAACAATGGAATATATCGATGTACTTAAGAAATGGGATTTTGGTTTAATTAAATTAGAAGAACAATATTATTTATTGTATTATAATCAACTTTGTTCTTCTTTTCTACTTAGTGATTTCCAAATACCTACAAATGAGCCCATACTTCAAATTGCATCAATTTTAATCGATGGACTCATGAGTATGTGTGTTAATATCAATCATGCACTAAGTAATTCTAAGCCATATGCATTCCATGTTTCCCAAACATGCTACGAGATCCTCCAAGATCTATATTTTATTTTTGTACTTATACATATTGATATTTGGAGGCCTATGGTTAAAATATGCATCCCTCACACACTTGTTGATATAGGACCAATAATTGATTAAGCACGACCATATGGGATTCTATGCATTAATGACCAAACAACAACTGTTATAATTGGATGAGTATTATTTGTCATTGCTAAATCTTTCCATTGTCCTAAGATAACCAAGTTAACTATGGATGATTCATTTAATAAGGACCAAGGCATTTCCATCTATACATTTTCATTCTTGGTTCTTGTATCTTACGATGATCATTCATTGATAACAAGTATTAAATCCATTTCTTGATTCCTTGGATAATTCAAATTCCCTATGTTTTTATAACCGACAATTCATTTGGGAATCCATCCATTGAATTATTGAAATATTTGATTTAATAAGACTCACAAAATTCTAAAGATGTGTTACTCTCTGTGGGTTACCTAATTTGTTTGGTTATCCCAATGATTTTGTGACCTTGTAGCATGAAGTTAAGTTGGGGGGAATCCCTCCAAATTTGTGGTGCTAGGATGATTTCCAATCAAGATTCATTGATTGTTTCATTTTTTGTAAACTTCACCATGTGACATCTAAACAATTCAAGGTATGTACTTTTATGTTGATTGCCATTGGTATAATCATAGTAATCACACTCTTTTGTTTTTATCAAGTATTTATTTATATTAATGAATTTACCTACCATTTGTATACATGTATTACTCATTTTATGGTAGGGTTATTAATTGGATTAAGTTTCTTTACTATACTTGATATGCTTGGTTTCGAGAATATGGTTACAGGTCTATTGTTCTAGTGAGGTGCAAAACCAATTGATGATGCTTCTCTACACAAGCATTGCAAAACACACTATGTTAGCTTTGTTAACATTGTGTGGGCTTGCTATTTATCTAGTTTTGCTTGTGCTTGACTATTCAAGATCACAAGAATATTGTGGCATACGGTGTTCATTACCTTGAAATGAGACTTCCTTTCTTTGGTGATTTATCACATGGTGGAAAATATGCAACTTGGTCTTTGAGATTCATGATAATTTTGAGCTACACATCCAGAAAGACTTTGAAGACATAGCAGATCATCACACTCCTTCTTTGAGTTGTGTCTCCTCCTCTCAGAAGTTCTACGGACATGTTGGAGACTATCATTGGTGATCTAGTTTTGTCATTATCAGAGCACTATGTCATATGATTATCATCATCCTTGTGAGTACTTCTCTCATCCAAGTATGCTAGTACGTGTTCCCAATCTCTACAAGGCACTTCTAAATTTAGCAGTGTGAGATACATAGATCAAGGTTGATTTGTGCAGTGTTTCAATATTCCTAAGTTTGTGGAGATTATTCTTAGTCATCATTTCAAGTTCATTAGGCAATCAAGTTTCAGTGGTGCCTTCTGTGAGGTCATGAACAAAAATCAAGTTTTGGATGGTATCATTTTTCCATCATCCATGTCAGGATTTCTGGATCTTTGGTCATTCTATGCAATTATTGAAAAAGAAAAAATGGAACAATGAAAAAATTGGAAAAAAGAAAAAAAAAAGAAAAGAAATACAAGATCCAACAATGAAAACCTTCGGGCATTGTTGGCCAGTTAATATCTGAAAACCAGTTTCTGGCAGATATTAATTGCAAAATAAATTCTTAGTGGTGAAAACTATTTTTACAGCGCCATTAAGCGGTGAGTGATTGAAAACTGGCTTGCCAGCGGTCACTTGTCGTTATCAAAAATTGAAAAAAATGAAAAAAATGAAAAAAAGAAAAAAGAAAATGAAAAAAAAATATTGAAAAAAAAAATGAAAAATGCAATCATTGGTGTTCTTGGGTCACTCATTGGCTTCAGTGGTTCTTTCATTCTTGGCACCTCCTGTCGCTCACTCTTGCCACTTAGTGTGATCCTCAAATCTTTGATCACCCCTAATATGTGTTGCATGATCAGTTGAGGTGTTTCAGTGGAATTTTCTACCTACTATATGATCTCCAATGCTTCAATTGATGATGGTGGTCCCTCAGATTGCCTTCTTGGTCCCAATTTTCTGGTTCCTTCCAGTGGTCTTCTCTTCGATGCTTTTAGTCCGATGGTGGTCTTTTTTGGTGTTGCAGTACAATTCTGGATGCCTCTCTTCATTCCTTGTTGATTCATCCATTTTGGAGGTGCCAGTTGTTGAGTTGCTCTATGTTCCTAGGTTGGTCTCTCTGAACATGCATGTTGGTAAATCAATCACTTTTGTTTTTCCTTATTTTATCTCTTAACTTTATTGGTATTACTTATTATATTGATCATTATGCAACACCCCTCTTTATCCTCTCCTTGTTTCCCATGGACAGTCAACCTTTCAGTTGGGGGGAGGAATGTCATCCTATTATCTTCCATCTATCACCCTTAATAATTCCATCCCATTATCCATTATATTCATCATACAAAGCCTTTTTTCTTTTTTCCCTCATCTCTCCTATCTCACCCATTTAAACTCTTCTTGTGCAAATTGAGATAAAATTCCCCTATATGCAACCTTTTGAACCATGATGCTATAAAAAAATGAAAGGAAAGAAAAAGAAAAGAGAAAAGAGAAACAACTCATGAAACGTTGAAAGAGATATCCCTATTGAAAAAAAAAATAACAAAGCTTGTCATGTGGAGCAGTGAAAGGGATTTGTGTTTATGAGTTATCATGGTTCAGGGTGGAGATAAAGCTAAAAACCATAAACCTAAAGTGCTTCCAGTTAAAACTAAAGACCTCATGATCATAATGATTGCACGAGGACGTGCAATAAGCTAAGTTGGGGGGAATGATGAGAGCCAATTATAACCTATTTAATGCCCTATTCTAATCCATCTTATGCACTTTCCTACTTACTTCTTCATTCCATTTCTATCCTATTTCATTCCATTTTAACATTATAACGTTTCATATAGTTTAATATAAATAAGTAGTGTTTAATATTGTTTTGGGATTAAAATATGGAAAATTCATTGTTGATTGCATTTTACTAATCTTTATTATTGCAGCATGTTTATTTGTGGCATAGATCTTCCTGTCACCTATCAGTCGGGACTGCAACTTCCTGTCGCCTGCCAGTCGGGACTGCAACTTCCTGTCGCCTGCCAGTTGGGACTGCAACTTCCTATCACATTTGGACGTGAGCTATTATTCTTCCAGAATAAAATTTCTACTGCTGGAATCTCATTTGAGACCGTCACCTTCCCCATTTCTCAAAAGTTATAACAGATTTCTTTCTTCCTTATGGACAACGATGAAGGGCTTATATGGATCATTCCATTATTTAGTTTTCCAGTTGTGCATAGAATCTTTATGTGTGGCTGCTGTGAGAAATTGACAAGAAATATCTCATAGTTGAGATACATTTTTCACTATCATGAGAATGGAATAACCAATGATCAGTTTAATCCCCAAATTTATCTTATGTTGTAACCATAATCTGTTCCATGGTTTATGTGAGCTATTTGGCTGCAGGTCAAATATAGACCACGTCATTTTATTCCATTATCACCACCTTCAGTTATATATAGCAGCCCAGGTAGAGAGTCTGGGGGATAAGACTTTGATCAGAAATATAGTACCGTGTATGATTGAAACAGTTTAAGAGAACCATTTGAATTTCATCACTCAGCAAACTGAGGAGGAAGGGCCCACTCTAAAGAATGCTGGTGATTTCAGTAGCTTACATTTGGTTTGTTTGAGTTTGTTAATAGAATAAGATTTTCCTTCATTTCAATAATTAGTTTTCATAAATAGTTTTGTAGGCAGATTAATATCATAGCTGGGTAAGAAAGATTATCATGTTCTCATTACAGATTATTAATAATGAATAGCATATTCTAAATTTTCTATCATATTAAGAGACAAATCAATATAGCAGTATCAGATTCATATTAGTAAACTATTATATTAGATTAGTTATATGCCTGGTATTGGAATTATTTCCTCTAGATTAGTTGAATTTGTGAATTACTACATTTGTTATTATTGTTATTTCTTAAATGTTTATTTCTATTTTTGCTGTTCCTATCACCAGGAAGTGACAGTTCCTATCGCCAGAATTATTTTAGTTTGCTACAAATTTATTCTTGTGTGTTCTAGATGCATTCATAATCCCTCATCTCATAATCGACATCCCTTGATGGCATACTGCTCGGACACCTTTCACAAGCTTACGCTCTCGGATTGACACGTATAGACCAGCCGAACTTCATCATTAAATTATTAATTCTTTTGTTATTATTTGCCCCAGTGTTGGCCTATCAGTTATGGTTGATAATACTTGAATCCCAATCTCATATTAGGATCAGAGTTGTGGATTTGTTCTTGGAACAAGAGAATGGATATTTTTTGTGACTGATTTGATAACAAGAATATTATTTTACTAATTTATGATCAGAAAAAAAGGCTAGTAATTGTGTTGAGGATTAAATGTGTGGTCAAAGACTAATGAGGTGTTATGTTGTTTGAAGACCTTGAATAGAATGTTTTTTTGGTTCCTAAAGGTGTTGAATAGTCTTGATGATGGATTGAAGACAATTGTGTTCAGTTGAAGAACATGTTAGAAACATTGGATAATTAATCTTTTTAGATGTCTCTTATGAAGGTTAAAGAATCATGAGATGATGCTTGGATCAATAGTTACATAGAGAGTTGATGTGTTTCTCATGGTTCTCTACATCACTTAAGGCCCCTGTGAAAAATTCTTGGTAGATTCTAGAACATAATGCTCTAAATTTTCTCTAACCAACAATGAATGTTGTGTGGTGTGTTTCTCCTTTGTCTCTGTCATAGTCAATACTGTCAAAAGAGGAAGCTCAAAGGTACTGATAGATTTGATTTTCTACCAAACCTGAAACCTAGGCTTCATAGATTTGAATTGCTTCCTATAGATCCCAAGGGTCCTTTTAGGTATGATGCATATTTATTTAAATTTTGAAAAAAATTATTTGGCTAATTCAGAGCATCTTTGTAGCTTCTTGGTTGTCTTGTTGGCTATGACACATGTATTTCTAAGCATCTAAATTATCTATGTGATTTCAAGTGGAATTTTAAATGATATACAATCTATCTATATGATTGTTTTTCTTAATGGATCCATAATTTTAGAAGTGGTGAAATCCTTTAGATCACTTCCAATTAAGAGACCAATTTGGCATATGGGATCCCCCTTCCACAAGCATTCTTCTACAAGATGATTTAGTTTTCCTTCTACCTTAGATAATCTTGAAATTTGATGTGAGCTTGGTCAATTGTTGTCTGCCTCACTACTGTCATATACAATCTATGTGAATACCATCAAGCTTGTAGGTCATACTATTTCTTTTGATAGATTAGATGAGGAAATCAATGTGGCCCTCACGTATAAAAGTGATAAGTGCTCTTACAACTGGATAAGACTAACAAGTCCAGATGATTAACAAACCACCCACAATGTCACCATGTGCTCATAAAAGGAATCCAAGAAACCATCCAACAAACTAAAGACAGGGCAATACCAGAGCATAAAGAAAGGGAAAATTTCCTAAACAAAAAAGGATCTTTATTAGGCAAGGAAAGAAGCCATATTCTCTCTTCAAGCCAACAGGTTCTATATCACCCACACAAACCAACATATTCTACTTGGGTGAAATGTCATGATACAAAAGTTTTCCTTCATCCTTCTTTCATTGTACACAATCTTCCTGCATATCCTCTGCAAAGCTATAGCTATATCTGGAGCTTTTTTAGAATCCTAGAAATGGATTTTCTTTCTCAATATAGGAAATGTGAGAAGTTATGATTTATCTAAATGACATTCATATCTGTAGTTTCTTCCTTTGAAACTCATTTCTGAGACTAAAGATTACAGGCCTTTTGGAAGAGGGAGAAGAAATGCAAAAAGCATCCCTACAACCAATCTTCAGACAATTGGAAGAATATAAAGTGATGGTCTAGGACCAACTATCAAAGAATAATTTCACTCAAACCAGAAAAAATAAATAGGTTTTAAAAGTCCACATACAAACCAACCTTGACAAAACATAGATAAAACCATCTTTGTTGGAATCCAAAACTATTATTCTAACCTAACATGGAAAAACAATCATCTAAAAGTTGGGTAATTTCAGGACAAGTGATGTCCACTAGGCAATCTCAAGCTCATATTCACTCTGCATACAAAAGTGAAAGAGGGTCGTACTCTTTATAAATCTTGTCAAAGACCCAAAAATGGAAAATAGAGATCAGTTAAACTTGGGGAATATATGTTTTCTAAGGTGAGAAAGCTAGCATTCCCATATTATCTAAAGTAATGGTATCTAATTGCAACTGAATCAAAATATGTTTCCTATCTTCTTTGTTTTTTTGAAACTCATTTCTCCAAATGAAATCCTTATCTATGGTTTCTAACTATGAAACTCATTTGTGAGACTGAAAAATAAAAACCTTTTTGGAAGAGGGAGACTAAGGGCCTAAAAAAAACCTTTAGACAATTGAAGCATCTAAAGGGAAGGTCCAGTGCCAACCTTCAAACAAGATTTCAATCCTGTAGATATATTAGGAAAGGAGGAGGGAAATTTGTAGCCTTACAACCAGCTTCAAATAGAACTAATGCGTCTAAAGGGAAGGTCCAATAGTAACCCTAAAACAAAATGTGAACCCTCACTAAACATAGATGATAACCACCTTTGTTGGAATCTAGAACTCTCTCTTAGATATAGCATCTAAATTAACATGAAAAGCATCATTCAAAAGTAGGGTGAAATTTTAGAACAAGCGATGTCCATATCAAACCCCAGGAATGGACTCAAAAGCTAAAGATGACCCTACCCTTCAAAAATCTAGTCAAAGCACTAAAAATAAAGAATGGAGATCAGTTGAACTTGAGAATATCATATTTTTCATTGTAGACTAAAACTGTGTTCTAACTTCTAAGGTGAGCTAGATGGCCAAAAAATTATCTAAAGTGATAGTATCTAATTGTAGCTGAACCAAAATATTCTTCCTTGCCGATACAATACTACAATGCCAAGTGATTCATTTCTAATCAATAATCAGCCAAATCCTTCAATAATATCTATTAATCAAACACGATGAATCTGAAATCTCAACAAAATATGTGAACAATTAGCTTGACAATGTCCCTTGGCCCTTCCTTTAAAAGTTACAACATAAAAACTAGATAGCATACTACAACTACTTCAGTCTTCAGCTGGCCTACCCTTACACAGTTGTATTTCTAGATTTTCTTCCTTATCCATAGCCAAATCAAAGAAATCAAATGGTACAGGTGGGGAAAAATTTTAAACGTGAATTTTATAGAATATCATTTGGATAGAACATAGAATTTATGATTAATACTCTAGATTTTCTGCAAATCTAACATCCTAATGAAAATTTTATGAAAGATTAGACGATTGTAAAGAAGACTAACTACATCTTCACTCATTAATAATCTATACAAGAAAGAAGTTGTTTACAAAGAAAACATGATAATCAGGTTAAATGGGAAAATATAAATGCTAAGCACCACTAGATACATTACATGCTGATATATGTATAGATTAATCATATTAGAGTAACATTACAAATATAAAAAAATGTGATATGCAAAACGCGAGAGGCTAACTTTGTAGAAAAAAATCTCAGCATCAAATAAAATATTACAGTAAATATTTAGTAGTTTAAAACAAAATTTAATACCATCAAAGCTAGATTGCTACAGAGCATATGAACACCCAATAGAGATAAGTAATTACTATTGAGAGATTGCAATTCTATGACACATTGCACAAAATTCAAATCTACTACAAATAATTTCAACACCCAATAAAGATACATTATTAATATTTAGAGATTTAAATTGCATGCCCACATACAATAATCTAAACACCCAGAAATGATAATTCAATTAAAAGATAGGCAATTATATATTCACAGATTTAAATAACAAACACTTTACCAGGTAATATATGAAAATCCAATAGATATTTTCAATATAAAAAAATAGAACACTTAATGAACACTCAATCATTTTTACACCGAAGGCAATGATGTGGTCTCATGAACTGCAATGATCTTGCAAAAAATTAATTTGTTAAAAATGCTTTATAAACTTTAAAGAAAATATTATTGGCAGGTGTAAAACTAGACTCCACAACCTTTTCCACCATCCTCCCTGCCTGTGTCAAAATTAAGGCTTTGTAGTAGGGTATGGACATCCATCGTAGCATAACAAAAGGAGGATTATTTGTCAGATATTCTTGTTGGAAATACTTTGGTAGACATGTATGCAAAATATGGAAGCATAGATAAGGCATGTCAACTATTTATCAATTACTATTTCTCATCCTTATTATTATTGATTTCTTTAAATCAGAAATGCATCTATGCTGCCTCTTTTAGAGAACAAAGTTCAACTACTAGAAAATCATAGAAAGAGGAAGATCTGCATATATTCGAAGGGCCTGCCCTATACATTTTGATTTTTCTTTTGTTTGAGAAGTTATGTGTACCTCAGATGCTTAAAATTCAAACAACAAAATCTAAAACACATACCTAAACCCATACTACTTGTAATTATATGTGAGTTGTGTAATACCCAAAAAATGGGCTATAGGTTCATTAATGTCTATATCGACACATCGAATGAAATTGACATCAAAGTCCTAACCAAAGGCACATCTGCCCATCATCGAATCCTAATTGATTATCTTAACTTCTGCATTGGGGAATATTACTAGTAATATTCCTAATCATCATAATTATCTTTAATTTAATGATTATTTGGCAATAAATCTTATTTATCCTAAAGTTTGATTAATTGAATATTCTAAATATTTAATTAATTAGATTTAATATTGCCACTTAATTATTTAATTAAACTTAATTCCATTATTCCTAATTATGATATTTAATTTTGACAATAAATCCAAAAATCTTACAAATAATTGATTAAATATTTTATTTAATTAATTAAATCATTTTGTCAATTTTTAATATTATAATTTTGAATAAAAGTTTGAATAATAATTGATTAACCCATAAATCAATTGTTTTATTTTTCAAAATCAGTTAAGTTGGAAATAAATCACTTTATTTATTTATCAATTCATAATTATCCATGTGCACAATCAAAGAGCAGTTAAACTCCAAATCAGAAAATCAATGCAAGTTATTGACTTTTTGGAACTCAACATCATTTTTGAGTTTTAAAGTTGATCTAAACTTCTAATTTGAGTTAAAAAGCTATTTTTGCATGATTTGCATGTTTTTGTGAATTAAATTATCTTTATTTAAAAATAACTCAAAAATCAAGCTGAGTTATTTGAGTGATTTATGACTTTTATCCATGCATCCTCAAAGCCTTGGATTTCTATAAATTAAGGCTTCAGCTCATCCGAAATCATCTCATAATTTGCAAACTTATGCTGGTAAATTGCTATCTAGAGAATCAGAGCTTCTTTGTGAATCAACCACATTTTGTGAGATCACTTTTGTTTTCATTTTATTGTTAGATCATTTTAGCATATCAATTTCCATATTAGAATAGATTCATATCAGTTTTCATCATATCATTGCATAGAAAATCAAAAAAATATAGATTAATTGCATTCATATTTCATATCAGTTTTGCATTCAAATCCTTCATTTAGGTGTCATCAAGGTCACTGATCTCGATACAATCTGAGAACATCATACTCACACATATTAGAAGGTAGTAAATCACCTGGTTAGTTTAGCTTTCATTCATTGCATGATTTCAATTTCAACTAACCTCTAATGTTTTACTAAAGTGTTTTGTCTATAGATCAGGTACAATTTTCACACACATTTTTGGCACCCACCGTGGGGCAACCCACCTTTACATGCTAGTTTTGATTTTTTGGGGGAGCTAAAACCCTAAAGTTTCAAAGATTTAATTTTATCTCTCAAACGGCTTAAATTTTTTCTCTAAAATTTTTTTTTTAGGTTGGACATATCAGGCAAGCTATAGTAAAAAATTTAAAATTTTCTAAGATGTTTTGAATTTTTAATAATTTTTTCTTGAAATTACGGAAAAAATCAATATTTGAAACAAATCAGCATATTTTTCAAATAAATTTATATTTTTGAAAATCTATTTAAATTATACAGGGGGTCCATTCTTTGTATTTTAAATTTAAACACAATATAACAGCTCAAATAGTCAATTTACAAAAACTAGTATGTTTTGGTAAAACGGGTCTCTAGGGCACAAATGAAGAGATTTTTCTAAAATTTTACATTTTTGGAAAGCTCTCTATTTTTTAGCAGGGGTCTTTGTTCTGAATTTCTATTTTTGTGGCCAAAATCATATCAAAAAAATTAGATCTTGTTGACTAGGTCAAATGCAGCAAAAAAAATAAAATTTTGTGATGGGTATGCACTTATTTTTTTTTACATGGTTCAATGAATGATATGAGTTGTCATTTGGGTTAATTTCTGGTTATTATTGCTGATAATAATTGATTTTTAGAGCTAACCCTAGGGTTTTCATAAGTTGAAGATACGGTGCATATCTGGTTTGCTTGTTTTCTTATTGGAGAGTTTGTTGCTTGCTTGTCTGGGATTGCTTAACAAAGATAAAAATCAAGTAAATATCTACTAAGTGCATCACAAGGATATCAAGTATTCTACTTTTTCTGATAATATTTTGATTTGGACTTAAAATAAATCTCTTGTGTGTCTAGCTTGAGTGCTTCTTTCCATGCTTTTGTTTTACACACTTGCATAATTGATACTAGGTTGTGACACCTTAGGTATTCATTTAAGCAGTCTTAGATACTTATGGTTGATCTAGATTTCTATCTTGGGTTATTGGACTCACTAATCTACCAGCCCCTCATTCCACCCCATGGTTGCAATCTTAGCGCCATAAAGGGGAGGGGTCTAGAGGATAGAAGCGTTAATTGTTCCACCAGGCAACCCTTTTGTGCTTTTTAGAACTCACTTGTTTTCTAAGTTGTGGACTAATTTTTAGCTTATGTGAGGGGTTAATTGTTCCACCTTGTGGACTCACCTCATATTCTTTTTAAGCATTAAGTGTTCCTCTTTCTGCTTTTGGGTACTTTCGGTAGATTTACTTTCAGAAATATATCTGTGATCACATAGTAATTAGGCCCTATGAACACTATTTGTGATTCTTGAGGGATTGGATTCATAGTGAAATCCTTCTTGATGATGGAATCCTTGTAGGTAGGGAGGATACTTAGTGCGTTTCATGTTCTACTCAGTTAGTGCATCTTCTCTTATTGATTGATACATTCTCTCTCTGGAGAGGTTGATAGATCACATGGGGTTGACATCATAGACCTTGGTGAAACAAACTTTGTCTTAGCGTGTCAGATTAATCTGCTTGCTTTGTTTGGGTTAAAAGTGAAAAGGCTAGGGGATTATGCTCTACTTCCTTTTTGGATAGTACCAAAAACCCAAATCCTTGAATTTGGAACCAATCTCCATGTCGTATATCTTGTGAGTCACCTTTAGAGAGGGTTAACCATAGCAGATGATCCCTTCACAGGGAAAACTGTGTTGACGGAACCTCAAGCGGTAATAGCCATTTCAAACGTGGTAGTAACAATCACTATATAAATTTCCTTGCAGAAGAAATCTTCACAAGTGTGGTTCATTGTTGGGTTGTCATCTCCCTAGCATCTCTTGATTGATTAAATTGTCAGACTGTGTCAAAACCCTAGTGCGCTGGGATTGGAGTTCACCCCTTTGGATCATAAAAGTTGCAGAGTCAAACCATTACTAAAAACCCTAGTGAGGCCAGATTTTTATTTTCTAGGGTATATGTGGGTCATTGCAAAACATTTTGGAACATACACAATTAGCGCTTCTAAGGATTAGAACGAATAAGTCACTTGATTGTTCATGTGCAAGGTTGCTTTTGCCCTTGTTCATTATTTTCAGACATGCTTGAAATCACTTGCTTGCTATTTTGTGCACTTGTTTATCTATCTGGTTACTGAAAAAAAACAAATCTGTTACAATCCTCAAATTTGGACAGTACAATTTGCAAACAATCCGAATCTAAAAACTCAAAATTTGCAAAATCTGAAGTAAAATTCTTTTCTGGAGTCAAAAGTCATCTCAGGAGGTCAGAAAGTCATACGAGTTTCTATCAAGTGTTGTTTCATTACTACCCATCTATCATATGATAGAGAACCCAATGTCATACGAGTCTTTCTGCCAGTCAAATTCAAAAATTCAAATCCTACTAGCAACTATCATATGATCCTTTCAACTATCATTTCATAGTATACCCACTGTCATTTGAGTCTATAGAGTGTCATTTGGGAAATTTTTGAAAGTTGTCAGAAAATTGTCAAAATTGCCAGATATTTAGCTTTTTCAACCTATTTCCAGAATCTACCGAACAAATCACTATGTCAGGAATAGAGCAGTAACTATTGAGAATCCTATCATTTTCCAAAAGTGGTCTTTTGAATCTGATTCAGCCTTCTGTTTAATCAATTTGAGTCTTTATCATCTTGTGTCAAAACCTTGTCATAACTATCAATCTTCTATCAAATCTTCAAAAATAGACTAAGTGTTGTGAACTTGTGTCCGCTATCTTTTGGGCAATCTACCCATACATCCAGGGCACAGTATCCTTCACCCACATCTAATAAAATCTTCAAATCAATCAAACCTTGACAAGGTTGCATCATCTGATCATCTTGATTCAATTCATTCTTCAGTCATCTGGAAGTTATTCTTTGTTTCACTCAAATTTGATGGTGGAAACCAGAGCTTCCTCACACAAGAAATCTGGAGAAGCATCCAAGACCTTACCTATAACCACTACTAGGGGTCCAACTCTTGAGCAACTCATCAATTCTGGTCTTTATGAGGATGACGGTATTGGCAACTTTTGATTAAAAACTAGTTACATTCCTCCTCCATCAACTCACGGAGGTACCCAACAAACCCCACATCAATCTATTCTAGGGAATCCACAAACTCCTACCATGTCTCAATCAGGGACAAAATTTGGCTCTCAAGGAGCTCAATCTCAACATGGTGCAGATCAGGAACCCACACCTGAAGAAATTGCTCAATATCAAAATGATGATAACTTCAAATGAATGATGAAGCATTTCTTGAAAGAAGACAGAGAAGCATACTTTTTACAATTGGCTCATCCAGGAGCTAAGCTTCGTCCTAATTTTAATGTTGAAGCTATCATCACACATGAGGAAGAAACTTTGATAATGGCTATGATGAAACAACTACATGCTTTACAAGTCAAACTTAATAGCCTTGAGAAAGAAAAGGAACCCAAGGAGTTCTCCATGGAAGCTCTATGCCCTTTTCCTTTTGACAAAGACTTGTATATGCCACCATTTCTAAAATGAGTGGAGATGCCCAAGTATGATAAGTATGATAGACACTCAGATCCTCAAGATCATGTTAGAGAATTCTATACACAATCCATGGAGTTCATGCATGAACCGACCTATCTGATGCACCTTTTTCCTAGATCTCTGGGCGGAGTAGCCATCCACTGGTTCTCTAGATTGCCTTCTACTATCAAAACTTTTGAGGAGTTGATCAAATTTTTTTATCAACAATACTCCTACAATATTCAACATCCAGTCACCATGATTGATATTTGTAATCTCAAGCAATCTCCAAGAGAACCATTCCTAACATTTCTCAAGAGATGGAGGAAGAAGTTCTCTCTATATGCCAAACCTATTCCAGAAATAGAAAAATTGGAAATCTTAATCAATAACCTTGTTCCAAAAATCAATTATCCTCTACAAATGAAAGATCATACATCTTTTGATAAGATGGTGGATAATGCTATCAAAATTGAAAAAGTGCTTATGAAAAAAGGAGAAATCACACTTCAAAAAGACAAGTATGAATCAAGATCCAGTTCTAAAGACAAGAACAAAAATTGGAACAAGAACAAAGGCATCATCACAAATGGCATTGTTGATACTATCTATGCCCCATCAAAGGCACCAGCCTACAATCTGACTCTTGGTTCCCAAGCCATAAAAGCTTCAGAACAAAAGTCATCTAAACCATTCCAAAAGAAGCCAAAATACAAATCTTGAGATAAACATCAAAAGTTCACTCCTCTTGGAGAATCTTTAGAATTAGATATGAAAACCCTACTAGATGATAACATCATCTCTTTGCTAGCAATCCGACCACCTGATTCTGAGCCTAAGCCAAAATGGTGGAGAGAAAATGAATTCTATGATTTCCATCAAGGTAAAGGTCACAAAATGAATAACTGCTTCCGGTTGAAACACACCATTCAAGATCTGATCGATAATGGAGACATCACAGTTGACAATCCTAAGAGAAATAATGATCATATGACATTTACATAACCATTTCCACAACATGGTCAAGGAGTTTCAACTTCTCAGCCTAATATGGGGGCAAAAGTCAACTATGCCTACCCTGGAAATAATGTTTTCATCAATATGGTTGAACCCTATCTCTCAGAGCATTGCAATGTCATCACAATTGTAAGAAGAGATAGACAAAATCAATCCACCAACATAGTTACTTGATCACAAGCCCAAGCACATCTAAAAGGACAAATCCCAAATTCATCAAATATCCCTAAGGTGCCCTTCAATCTTTCATCTACTTCTAAATAGAAGGCTGCTTCCAAATCTTCCAATTCTAAGGATACAAGGCCTACATCTTATAGCATTGTTCAACAACTCCAGCACACTAATGCCAAAATCTCCATGTTTGAGTTGCTTTGAATATCTCTAGCTCACAGAGCCATACTAGACAAAGCTTTGCTTAGTTTCAATGTTCCTGATGACCTTGATTTAGATAGGTTCCAGACTATGGTTGGACATCTTACATCTCCGCAATATATCTCCTTTTTAGAGGAAGATGACAACTCCTTGAGTCACCCACATAATCAGCCTTTTCATATAGAAGTCTTGATCCAAAACCATAGAGTCAAACATGTGTTGATAGATGGGGGCACTAGCCTAAACATTTGTTCTTACACCTTGATCACACAATTGGGATTTTCAGAATTGGCTAGTGATCCTAGAAAGAAAATAACTATCAAAGCCTATGATGAACAAGAAAGATCTTCTAAAGGAACCATTTTCTTACCTATCAGAGCAGGTCTAGTTATCAAAGATACCATCTATCAAGTTCTTGATCTACCTTTGGCTTACAACATCCTCCTAGGGAGACCATGAATACATGAAATGCAAGCTATTCCTTCTACATACCATCAATGTTTGAAGTTTCCTTATGAAGGAGTAGATGTTACTATCCCCATAGATCTAAATAAAACTTGCAATACATTGAAGGAAAGTGTTGATAAGCTTGTGCCTAATAATAGAGAATCTTCCATTAAATCAACTAAAGAAACATCCACATCTAAAATGGAAGATCTTGCAAAAGAGGTTAATATCAAAGAAAATAGTATGGGAGAACATACTATGGAGCCAGTCTTATCTTTGACATCTCTCCCTATCTCACCTAAGTCTTATGGACAATCTTTGAAACAGTCCAAGCCCAAACCTAAGGAACCTCTTGAAGCATATAAAAAGAATTTTGTGGCAGAACAAGTATCCAAGAAAGAGTTTGAAGAGGATGAAGTTGTGCTATCATGGCTATACAAAGATGAACCTAAATCCCACAATGTTCAAACTAGCAACTCTACAACACCATAGATCCCTTCTAAGTCATATGGTCTAGGAAATAAGTTGATAGCTAAGATGGGATATTCAGGTAAAGGACCTCTAGGAGTCAGAGGAAAAGGTCTTGTGACACCTCTCCCACATACTGTTAGAGAAAATAAGAATATTGTTGGCCTAGGCTTTAAGAAGAAACCCTATCACCTCAAGGGTAATTGTTCTTATGTCATAGAGTAGATCACACTAGGAGAACCTCTTCTTAAGAAAGAAGAAATAGAACCATCAGATAGTGATTCAGATAGCTCAAAACTCATCCCCTATGAAAAATTGCCTAAGGAGATCAAAGACCTTCTTGATGATAAAGATGATCCAATCAAAAGAATTAATGTAGTAGAAACACAAGAACCTACTATCAATCAAGAGATAATTGCAACACAAGAACCAGCTAATCTCAAAAACAATCAAGAGGAATTAGGTGGTAGTTATTCTAAAACTGATTCCCATGAGTATGAATTCAAATTAGAATCTAAGGGTGACCCTTCTTAGGGTATTCACCCTGACTTTACTCATGTTCTAAGATTTCCTAGAGACCCTGAATCCAAAGCTAAATCAAATAACTATGAATGTGGAGCCATTCCAGAACCAGATGAAGATGAGCATATTACAAAGACACATTTTGATGTTATTCACCAATATGCACCTAACCCCAACGTAAGTCTAGAGTGAAATGATGAACCTATCAAGTCTGATCCACCTATGGTGGAATTGGACTCCCATAATGACATTAAGCCTATTCATGAATTGAATGTCTTAAGTTGTAATATCACCTTTGAACTCAAGCATCAGGTTAGGACCAATGATGACAGATCCATATTCGTAAACACTATCTCCCAATCTTTCCCTACTTTGACTATCCAATATCCAGAACTTATTGATCAAACCTCCACAAATCTGAGCTATGGTATTTATAACTTCTCGAATGACTATGCCCTTGCTTGTTACCTTAATGAAGTTGAGCCTATGAGGACTTCCATCAGTGAACTGAGTGTTAGCATGATGGAGTCAGACATCAAGTATCTTAGTCAGAAAAAAAAGAATAAAAAGAAAAAGAAAAAGAGTTCTGAGGGTGAAAACTGCTTTGTGGCAGTCTCAGAACCTACAAAAGTAAAAATAAAAGACATATCCAAAGGTGAAAACCTCTTTGAGGCACCTAAGGATGAGATATTTGATGTCCTTCCAAGTCATTTATAGGACAGATCTCCAATTCTAATTGAGCCCACTCAATCCATCAATTTGGGTACAACAGAGGAACCATAATTGGTACATGTAGCACAATCATTATCAGAAGAAGAGAAGCAAAAATTTACTACATTCCTAATAGAGAAGAAGATCAACTTTGCATGGAAATACTTAGATATGCCAGGGTTGGATCCTAATCTTATCATGCACCAGTTATCTATAGCTCCTAATATAAAACCTGTCAAGCAAAAATTGAGAAAGATGCATCCTCATGTTGCACTCTTGGTAAAAGCTAAATTACAAAAGCTCCTAAAAGCTAGATTCATCCAATTTATTGACTATGCATAGTGGATCTCCAATATTGTACCTATTTCTAAACTAGATGGTTCAATCAGAGTGTGCATAGACTTTAGAGATGTGAATAGAGTGTGCCCTAAGGATGATTTTCCACTACCTAACATTGATATGATAGTGGACATGACTGTGGGTTTTGAGATGTATTCCTTAATGGATGGTTTCTCTGGATATAACCAAATAAAAATTTCTCCAGAGGATCAAGAGAAAACTACTTTCACATGTGCATGGGGTACCTTCTATTGGAATGTCATGCCATTTGGGCTTAAAAATGCTGGTGCTACATATCAAAGAGCAATGACATCTATTTTCCATGACATGATGCATCAAACCATGGAAGATTATGTTGATGACACATTAGAAAAATCTATGATCATAACTAAACATCTAAAGGACTTGAGCATGATCCTAGATAGAATGGAAAAGTTTAGTCTCTGACTAAAAGAAGTGTGCTTTTGGTGTCACTTATGGAAAGCTCTTAGGATACATAGTCTTAAAGAAGGGTATTGAAGTTGATCTAGCTAAAGTAAAGGCTATAATGGAAATGCAACCTCCAAAGAATATTAGTCAAATGAGGACCTTGCAAGGAAGAGTTCAATCTATCAGAAGATTTATATCACAGCTTGTTGATATATCACAACCTTTTACAAAAACATTACATAAAGGTGTGACCTTTGCATGGAATGAAGAATGTGAAAAGAACTTTGACCATATCAATAAATATCTATAAAATCCTCCTATCTTGATGCCTCCTATTCATGGGAAGCCATTGATCTTATATGTCTCCACAACAGATACATCACTGGGGGCATTGCTAGCACAACATGATGAGAACAAAAAGGAAAGAGCTATATACTATATCAGTAGGACATTGGTTGCATATGAAAAGAACTATTCAATGATTGAGAAAGCTTTTCTAGCTATGATCTTCACATCACAAAAATTGAGACATTACATGATAGCTCATACCACACATTTGGTAGCTAACATTGATCCACTCAAGTACCTTCTAAGCAAAGCTGCCCTCACAAGTAGATTAGCTAAATGGGTCATACTCTTAAGTGAATTTGACATTGAATATGTGGAATGAAAAGCTATCAAAGGACAAGTTATTGCTAATCAATTAGCAAATGCACCTATGATTGATGACACACCACTACAAATAGAATTTCCAAATTCCTCTATCATGCATCTTTCTTCTAGAGAATGGCAATTATTCTTTGATGGCTCCTATACACAGAATGGATCCAAAGCAAGAATATTGTTCATAACTCCTTAAGGATACTCAATCCAAAAAGCATTCAGATTAAAGTTTCCTTGCACAAATAATATTGCAGAATATGAAGCCCTTTTGAATGGTATGAATCTAGCAATTGAGTGGAGAGTGATAGAGCTACACATTCATGGAGACTCTCAACTTGTTATTCATCAAGTCAATGATGTGTACCAAACTAAAGATGAAAATCTCATTCCTTACAAGAGAATGGTAGATGATTTAAAGAAGTATTTCATATCTATCACATTTGAGAAAATTCCTAGAATGAAGAACAAGGCTGTCGATGCAATGGCAATGCTATCTACTTTATTACAATAGCCCGAACATGAGCTATGCTATGAGTTCCTGGTGGAAGCACTATCTTATCCTGCATATGACTCCCCTAAAACCCACATGATTTGCACTATGGTAGGTCATGATTCATCCAAATAAAAAAACCTATTTTCCTATCTCCAAGACCAAATTATCCCTGATACTTTCAACCACCATGAAAAGAGATACCTTATCCGAAATGCCTCCTGATATGTCATCATTGGTCACGATCTATACAAACAAGGTCTAGATGGTACACTACTTAGATGTTTAGAATGGGAAGAGTCTCAATGTGCATTAAAGGAAGTCCATGATGGTATTTGTGGGTCCCACTTGAACAGTTTAACACTAGCTCAAAAACTTATTAGGGATGGGTACTATTGGCCTGAAATGGAGAAAGAGGCTATCAAGTTTGCTAAGAATTATCAAAAGTGTCAAGTGCATGGCAACTTAATTCATGCTCCAGGGAGAGATCTAATCCCCTTTACAATGCAATGGCCTTTCCATCAATGGGCATTTGATCTTATCAAGATGATTCATCCTCATTCTTCTAATGGACATACCCATATAATCACAGCTACAGATTATTTTACAAAATGGGTAGAAGTAGTCCCTTTGACACAAGCAACTGGAAAGAAAATATCTATGTTCATATTGAACTATATCATATGCAGATATGGGATACCTCATTCCATAATCATAGATAACGGTGGCCAATTCAAGAACAAAGACCTAGATGATTTATGTGCCAAATTCAAGATCACACAACATTGGTCTTCTATCTACTATCCTCAAGGGAATGGCCAAGCTGAGGCCTCTAACAAAAATCTATTGAAAATCTTGCATCAAACAGTTAATAAAATAGGAAGAGACTGGCATCTCATGATCAATCCAGCTCTTTGAGCCTACAGAAAAAGTATTAGAACACCTACTAGGGCTACACCTTTCACTTTAGTTTATGGGTCTAAAGTGGTACTGCCTATTGAGGTTGAAATCCCATCACTAAGAATCAGAATGCATGGTCTAGTAACTAATGATGACTACAGAGTGTCTAGGTTGCAAGAACTTGAACTACTAGATGAGTGCAGACAAGCAGTGTATGATCATCTTAGAGTATATTAGAAGAGAATGTCTAGAGGCTACAACAAGAAAGTTAAACACAGAGAATTTTAGGTTGGTGATCTAGTCTTGAGAGAAAATCCTAAAAATCAATCCCATCAAGAAAGCAAGGGGAAGTTTGAACCCAATTAGCTGGGTCCCTTTGTAATCACTGCTACTTTTGGCTTTGGTGTCTATCAACTCTCAACAACTGAAGGAGAATAGCTCTGAGAACCAATCAATGTTCTCCATCTAAAGAAATTCTACGCCTAAGGCATTCAGTCTATGGTAAAATGTCCTGAAAAAATCTTTAAAATTGGAAAATGTCCTGAAAAAATGAACATCTTGGTGAAAACCTAGCAATAGGCACCTTGATGATTCACAAAAAAATAAAAAAATATCAAAAGTACAAAAAAAAATTAAAAAAATGAAAAATACAAAAAAATGAGAAAAAAAAAAGTGCCTTGGTGAAAACTTGGAAACAAGCAGCTTGGTAGCAAAAATAGAATCTCTACCAAGATGGTGAAAACTTAGCAAACGGGTGCCACTTGTTTCAAAATGCTCCATCTATTAGTGCAATCTTGGTCTTTCCCAGCTTTCAGTCTTGCTTTAGTTTGTACATATCTCCCAGTTTGTTTCTGCATTCTTGTTCTCAATAAGTCAGTTTGTACACCAATCAGCTCAAGCGTATGTATCCTATCAATGTTTAAACACTTGGGGGCAATCACAGTCATATCCTATGGTCTCTAGTATATCTTAGATGTATCATATCCAGTCAGAGTCCTTTGAAGCTTCATGTGAGTCAGTCAGTTAGTCTTGTCTCCAAAAAGGATTTTGCATCAACAACGCAATCAAACATCAAAACTCAACTGAAAACAATCTATTCTTTTTACATGCTTTTATCTCCTTGTATCCTTACTAATTCGCATTGAGATTTTTTCATATTGTGTCCCTTCGAGCTCTTCGATGATGTCCTTTATAGGATTTAGAGAGTGATGACTGGGGGCATAATCTTTTCTTTGTCTTTTGCTTGTATGTGAAAATCTAACAACTTTGGAAATTCTGGATTGAAATGGTGTCTGACTGTAAGAGCCTCTATCTTGAATTGGATGGCCATGCGTACCTCGACCATTGATACTCAAAAAATTCAAGGAAGTTTGATCTAACTATTGTCTTTTTGAGTGAGTTCTTTCTCCTACTGTGAAACACGATCTTACCTAAGGATGTGAATGATAAAGGGTCACTATGGGTAATTCACATTAGATTTTGAATGATCTCTTGACTGCTTGATGTGTTTGTAACACAAGGTGTATTCTGGTCATCATGACGTTTATGTTTTGATGCTTATACAAATTGCTATATCAAATGGACATGATATTCAGGTCATCCTGGCATTTGTGCCTTGGTGCTTATATCTAATCTGACATTCTGAAAATAAAATCAATATTCATATATCTATGGTTGATTGACTAGTGGATGTTGTATTGATTCTTGCACATACAAATCGATATTCATATGTCTATGGTTTCATAGCTAGTGGGCATTGTATTGATTTATCCGGTTACCTAAAAGTTTAATGATGATAACAAATCGACATATGATCAGTGAGTAGGTCCTAGGTCTTAGGTTGCATTTCATTTTTCATCTTTACATGATCTCACAATGATTAAATGAACTTCAATGCTTAAACGATTCTTCAAATCGCATCTTCAAATCTAACAAGAGCTGAATCTCACACGAAGGTTCCTCCAACAAAACAAGTAGAATCCTTTTTCAGGATCAAAATCAAAATCTGAGATTGTTTATATTATTAACTACTTGCATAATCAACCTTTAATCATAGTAGAAATCCATTTTTCAACTTAACTGATTATCTTCCATCAAACTATTAAAATTTCAACCATGGTCAACTCATGGTCAAACCTAGTCAAACTTGGTCGTCTGGACCTCTAAACGATGCAGAATGCATTCCTAGATGTGTTTAACCACTTCTCAACTCAATTAACATGCTTCTAAACTATCAACACTGACTTTTCTTGTCAGATTTCAATTTTAATCCCGAAGGGGGCATGCTATTGCACATCATTCAAAGTCTATAATCTAAATTTGAAATCATATCTTTCCTCAGTAATCAAGACAACAACCATATCTAATTGTTGATTCATCAAAAAGACCTCATCGCTTGAGGCAAATCAATCATCACTCGGGGCATATCAGATTCATCGAGATCCATATCAATTTGGTATTCTATTAATCTTGTAAATTGTATCAGTTTTTGCAACTATCATTTCAATTGTGTTATTTCCTTGATTCTTCGATAAATGAAGGGTTCAGATGTGATACCTATGTGATTCTTCTAAGCACAATCGAGTCTAGAATTGGTCACTCACTTCTTTGCAATCATAAGGTTCAGAATCAAGCATTTTGACACTTCTTTGCAATCATTGGCTCATTACTTTTATAGTTTCCATTATCTTTGGTCATTCAGGACCTAATATCTTCAAATCTTTCAATCAATCTTTGTCTCATATCATAGTTTTTGTTTCATATCAATTGCAATCTCATCTCAGATCATCAGTTTCAAACATCATACACAGACTGTCTTTGAACCACTGCGCTTCACATAGTAATTCAAAGAGGGGCAAAATGTAATACCCCAAAAATGGGCTATAAGTTCATTAACCTCTATATCGACACATCGAACAAAATCAACATCAAAGTCCTAACCAAAGGCACATCTGCACATCATTGAATCCTAATTGATTATCTTAAATTTTGCATCGAGGAATATTCCTAGTAATATTCCTAATCATCATAATTATCTTTAATTTAATGATTATTTGGCGATAAATCTTATTTATCCTAAAGTTTGATTAATTGAATATTCTAAATATTTAATTAATTAGATTTAATACTGCCACTTAATTATTTAATTGAATTTAATTCCATTATTCCTAATTATGATATTTAATTTTGACAATAAATCCAAAAATCTTACAAATAATTGATTAAATATTTTATTTAATTAATTAAATCATTTTGTCAATTTTTAATATTGTAATTTTGAATAAAAGTTTGAAAAATAATTGATTAACCCATAAATCAATTGTTTTATTTTTCAAAATCAGTTAAGTTGGAAATAAATCACTTTATTTATTTATTAATTCATAATTATCCATGTGCACAATCAAAGAGCAGTTAAACTCCAAATCAGAAAATCAATGCAAGTTATTGACTTTTTGGAACTCAACATCATTTTTGAGTTTTAAAGTTGATCTAAACTTCTAATTTGAGTTAAAAAGTTTTTTTGCATGATTTGCATGTTTTTGTGAATTAAATTATCTTTATTTAAAAGTAACTCAAACATCAAGTTGAGTTATTTGAGTGATTTATGGCTTTTATCCATGCATCCTCAAAGCCCTAGATTTCTATAAATTAAGGCTTCAACTCATCCCAAATCATCCCATAATTTGCAAACTTATGCTGGTAGATTGCTATCTGGAGAATCGGAGCTTCTTTGTGAATCAACCACATTTTGTGAGATCACTTTTGTTTTCATTTTATTGTTAGATCATTTTAGCATATCAATTTCCATATTAGCATAGATTCATATCAGTTTTCATCATATCATTGCATAGAAAATCAAAAAAATATAGATTAATTGCATTCATATTTCATATCAGTTTTGCATTCAAATCCTTCATTTAGGTGTCGTCAAGGTCACTGATCTCGATACAATCTAAGAACTTCATACTTGCACCTATTAGAAGGTAGTAAAACACCTGGTTAGTTTAGCTTTCATTCATTGCATGATTTCAATTTCAACTAACCTCTAATGTTTTACTGAAGTGTTGTGTCTACAAATCAGGTACAATTTTCACACACATAAGTTGTCTTGTAGAAATCTACTTAACTGTGATTGTTTTGTAATTTCAATTTATGAATTATCCATTGAACATATTCCAATGCATATAAATAGTTAAAAAAAAACACTTATTAGTTGTCCTAGAATTCTAAAGCCTCATAGTGGTCAACATGACATGGTCTCTATCCAGTAACTTATTCAACATGACATGGTCTCTTTCACTACTAGAGCACATTTGTTTTCATCATCTTTGAATGGACTTCATGCTCTTATTTGATTAGAAATCTATAAAGATCTAATGAAGAAAACAAAAGAGGATAGTAGCAAGGTAAGTCTCAAGGAATAGAAAGCACAAAGATAGATGTAGGTACTTTCATAAACTAAGAGCATGTGTGTTATGGAGGATGAAGATTACACTTTTGACAGTGGTCAAATGAAAGAAAAATCATTGAGGTAAATAGTTAAAGAAAGCAGTAATAAGTGTTTGAACTCAAGTGGACAGTGAAAGAAGTCAAAATCCTCGTTGCCCTTGAAGTGAAATGAATCTCATCTTTGTATATCTCATAAACAAGCCTTGTTACAATCACATCTTTTGATATGAGATAGTGATCCAAAGAGTGAAAGGAGTGCACTAGCAGTAAAAGAAAATGTGGTGCAAACAAAGTGACATCTAATATAAAAGAAGATATTGCTTTTGAGATAGTGCAGTAATAGAAACAACAAAATAGTGATTTAGAAGATGTAATGAATGATCAAATGATAGTGACTATGATTTTTAGGGGAGAAAACATAGAAGAGAGACAATTTATAATGCCATGACTATTAAAATATTGAAATAGATATCAAAGAATGGTATAGAGTTATAGCAGTAGTCAAGGTACAAATCTAAGGAGGCTGTTGTGATAGTCACAAAGACAACAATGTTTAGGAAATAAAAAGGGCAGTGACCTTTAGAATTTTTCCATCATAAAGAAAGTATTTGATGTGAATATTCTATGGATTTCATGAAGACAATGGGGATAGTACTTGTTGTGGAAATGAAGTTAAAACATAGTTTGATCAAAAGAATGTAGAGGTTCCTTGACAAAAATATGAAGATATTCAAACTTCAAATTCATCAATATTAGTCAAAAGAGAGTCTTGTGACTATTAAAAGAGTATCCATGACAGTGGAAACAACAAATAAACAATGAGAAATGAGCAGTTACATCCCTATAGTTAAATAAATCTACATTAAAAGGATGATTGATGGAAAAAGAATCCAATATCAATTCTTTTGGATGCATAGAGTGGTGAAAAGAAAAAATCCTCTTCCAATGTGTCTTGTTATTCATTTTAAATGCAGTCAAGTCCAATGAAGAAGGAGACCTTTCTTGATGCCCATTTGTTGTCATAATATAATCAAGTAGCTAAGGAGCAGTCATATATTTCTAAATTTCCTCTTATAGTAGTCATCTTGATGGTCTAAAATAGTAGAATGTGATGCCAAATCCCATGAAGACTAACTAGTTGTTCAACTTCGCTACTAATCCTTAACAGGCTTTTGTAAATCTCATAGACTGCTCCCCTAATCTATTTTATTCTAGCAAAAAATATCTTCCTCCAAAACATTTTAGTTAGTTAAATATTCTAATATTATTTATCTACCTCAAGAAGAAGAATTTTTGCACATCCTTTGGTACTAGTGGTGTGATGAACTAAAAGAGTTGAAAGATCAAAAATTTCAGTAAAGAAAAACAAGACAATATATCATAGTTCTACATAGCTGCAACTTTAGAAAATGCATTTGCTAATAATATCAAAAGGAATTAAAAGTGTGCATTGAACCTCAATCTTATATATTCCATAGTGAGAGCCATCCTAAGCAAGGTTTGTCTCCAGTGAAGATTCAAACCCTAGCTTGGCTTCTAGCTCCTCTTCACCACGCTTGAACTTCTTTAGATGGCTCCTACCAGAAGCTCTGCCCCCTGCCTCGTCCCACATTTCCTCTGTCGCCCTGGCCTTTAGGTGTATTGAATTTGTAGCCTATGCCTACATCAAGCATATTTTTGCCTCTTCATGGTACACTCGTGTTTTCTCTATTTGGTTTGGTTAATTTTAGATGGACTCAAACTCTAGGTTTCGAGTAAGAAGATTTCTGGTGAGAACAAAGAGTGATTGAGTATAATGGTTTTAAATGTAAGAAATTTGGGGAAAGATATTACCCGTGGGAATGTCAAAATATATTTTTAAAGTTTTGCAAGAACATACCTTCGTACTACAATATCATTTTCTTATTTTCTTATTTAAAATATTATTTCCTTTTCTTATTTTCTTATTTAAAACTTAAAGGTCCTTTGAGAAAGTGAGTGTGCATTAAAATTTTAAGTAAATATTTTATGTTTTAATAGTTAACTTTTAGCATTTACATAGAATAAGTAATCAAATTATATTATTTATTGTTTAGAATATAGAGTTCTTAAAATAATAATTAATGTATGTTTAAATTTCATTATTTGATATATAAGTTGTATATCTTATTAATGTTCATAGATAATAATATAATTCTATTTTTTAAAATAATTAACATAAAGTCTAAAAGAGAAACTTTTTGTATACCAAAAGCTATCATTGTTATTTCTATTTGGCATTATTAATAGCTATCTTTAATTCTATTTATTAAAAGCTAGATAAAACCCTTTTCTTGGAGATGACATTGTTGTGCAAAAGGATTTATCTACATTTTGGTATTTTGAACTGTGCTAGAAGGAAATGTAAATGGGATTGTTGAAAACTATGGCAAGAGTTTCCATCACTATGAAAAATATTTGAATTTTTCAAATCCCCAAATAGCCTGGAACTTTGATCCAAATTCTATTAGTTGGGCATATGCGATGAATATCTTTGACCTAAAAGAATAAAAGAAATGTGACATAACTAGAATATACCACAAGTGGCAAGACATAATCAACATTTTTTCTTTGGGATATTTGATATGCATTTTCACTGTTATGTACATTTTCCTTTGAAGTTGTTTCTTGTCTTTTTCTCATTTTCCATAACTAGTTCTGATCTATTTCTCTTGGTCCTAATTTTAAATCCTACCCCTAATATTGACAAATTCCCCTCTTCTTCTTCAGCCCTGGCTCTAGCAGGGTCCACGGTCGAAAAGATCAGAATCCATGAGACCATCGAGGCCTCTATTAGGCCGCTAGAGGCATCATACTTTTACAAGAAATTCAAAAAATAATTAAAAACCCTAAATTTGTTCAACAATTTGAATGGATGACAACATAAAATTTTGGAAAATTTATGTTACCAATAGTTTTGTACAGCGTGGCGAAGATTGAGGATTTGGAAATTTCCAGGCTACAATTCTAGCTCACGATTCTACTGAAGAGAACTTCTGAGTGGGTCGATGAATTGATGGCTTTAATCAAGCCCCCAGCGAAACCCACAAAGATCAAATTTGTGTAGGGGTTTTGATGCGATTGGATCTCCAATGATGAAAGAAAAAGGGTGAATATTTGTACAGTAGCCAACACTTTTCTTGGGTTTCATTGTACATGCAAAAGATGAACAATCATCTTTTCTTGGAATAAATTAGATTGTGCCATGGATCACTGACGACTGCCATAAGTATCAAAGAAATTCTAAAACCCTCCGTACTCCCACCCTTTCAATCCAACAATATACATTGGAGCAGATGAAATTATTTTCCCACGTCAAACCTTCATTATATCAGAGATGAAAAATAAAAATTAAAAATTAGTACGATAAATAAATAGAAAAATGAAAATTTAAGATAATAATATATTTTTGTCTCAAAAAATTGTCTTAAAATAGCTTAAGTTGTAGTAGTGTTATTTAGTCATTTTTTTAGTCATTTTAGTTCTAATTTTACCTGATGACCAAATTGGTCGTTTATTTAGTCATTTATATTTGTAGAACATGATAGTCACGTGACTAAAATTTAAGGGTTAAATATTTCACGTGTGCAACCAAAATCTAATTTGATTTGAAGATCTAATATTAGATGCAAGTCAAATTTGTTTTTAGACATGAGATGAGAAACCAATTTGAAATAGTAAGCCATGACTGAAAATTTGTTTGATGAAAATATGGTCTCACAATAAAATGAATGAAATTGTGGAACCAAAAAGGAAAAACCCCTCAAACTATTTATTTAGTCATTTATTTGGTCATTTTACCTGATGACCAAATTGGTCATTTATTTAGTCATTTTACCCGATGACCAAATTGGTCATTTATTTAGTCATTTTAGTTGTGATTTTACCCAATGACCAAATTGGTCATTTATTTAGTCATTTATTTTCCAAATATGATCAATTTTGGTCATGTGACTAAAACTTTTAGTCATGTGACTAAAAGTTTTAGTCACTTAGTCATTTATTTTCCAAATTCTACTAGTGGTGGTTTTAAATGCAGTCTTCCATTCATCCCCTGGCCTGATTCTAATTTGGTGATAACCACATTTTAAGTCTATTTTGGAAAAGTAGCAAGTAGACCCAAGTTGATCAAGTAGGTCTTCAATCCTTGGAATAGGGAACCTGTACCTAATTTTTATTTTGTTATATCTCTTCTATCAGTACATAGCCACCATGTTCCATTCTTTTTAGGTGCTAGGACAAAAGGAACTGCAAAAGGACTTAGAATTTTCTATATTAGGCCTTTGGCTAACATATCTTAGATTTGTCTTGAGATCTTTGCATTCTAATTTGGAGTCATCTTATAGGGTTCTTTATTGGATAAGGAAGAATGTGGTATTAGATCAATCTGATGAGTGATATCTCTAAGGGGTGGGAGGGAAGAGGGTAGATCATTTGCTATGACATGACTGTATTCTTTTATCAAATTTTTGACTTCTTCTGGTATGGGTACTATTTTTGTCAGATTCTTCTATTTCTTTAGGCTTTATGATCAGTATAAAACTTTCATCTTCAGAGTCCTTCATTATTTTACCATTTCTTTTTCCCCTATCATAATTACAGTAGGTTATTTCTCTTCTTTTTGTTTAGGTAGTGGTTTCAAAGTATAAGTTTTACCATCCCTAATAATGGTATATGTGTTCTTCCTACCACTGTTGGTGGCATCCATGTCACATTTCCATGGTCTTCTGAGTAGAAGATGGCAAGCATCCATCTCTACTACATTACATAAGAGTTTATCTTTGAAGTCTCCTAGAGAAAATTCTACCATATCCTGTTTAGTTACTAATGTTTGTTGTCCTTTAGTGAGCCAATAAACATTATAAGGAAAAGGATGTGGTGTTTTATGTAATTCTAACTTCTATACCATTTATTTAGAAATCAAGTTCTATATTGAACTAGAGTCTATTAACAAGTTACATACCTTTCCTTGGCACTTAATCCTTGTTTTGAACATATTCTTCCTTTGTGGTGGTTCTTGAGCATGGTACTTTCAAAAAGGTTTGTCTCATCATCAGGGTTGTCCCTTCTTCAGCTTCTAGTTCTTGGTTGTCTTCTTGGACCAATTGTGTTCTTCTTTCACCTTGGTTATTGTTTCTATTCTTAGATAATCTTCCTGGATGATGGCCTAATTGATTACAGTTGTAGCATCTTAAGGGTTCATTAGATCTTCCTCTACCCCCACTAGTAAATTTTAGCTTGGATTTTTATGATGATTAGTCAATTTTTCAATGCAAATTGGTAGACCAAACAACTAATATTGTTGTCAAACTTTTTGCATCGATTATTCAACACATTATACGTTTGTCACAAATTTGACTAGTATAATTGTCGCAAGATCGACTAATCTGACATCGAAATAATCACTTTAGTCTAGAAGAATGTTTGACTTATCTTTCATATTTTTTGACCAATGTTGGTTGAAATAATCGTATAATGCCAGTTGCAATAATCCTAAATAATCAACATATCTTTTTGCATTTTTGACCACATATGATTGGAAAATAGATCAATGAAATATGTCAACTATATAGCGTTGTAGTCAAACTTAAGGTAGTGCAGTCAAAATTGTTGTCAAAATATCGATGACAAATGGTCAGAACATTCGTCGAGAGTATAGCATTCTTGTCAAATGTATAGTCTTTGTTGGTCAAAAAATCAACAACAAATTAAGTTTATATATATATATATATATATATATATATATATATATATATATTACATGAAATCTATTAATATACTATAATGATTTACGGGTGTTATCTATACGTGATTTTGCTATTATGGGTGTCATCTAATGTTTTCTTCATGGGTGCCATGACAGTTTGTCATCTTCTTGGTAGCTCAAAAATCCACAATAGGAAAAAATGAGCCAAGCATATGAAAATGAGTTTCCAAATCCACTTTTATATTTATGCTAAAAACAATCTCAAAGGCTTTTCCAAATTCCCACTTAAATATTTCATTAAAGCTCAATATTAAAGTGAACTTTTTATATTTCTTTTAGTTTTCACTCAAGCAACTTTATTTAATTAATTAGAATAAAGCTATCCATAAAATAATATTCTATTGGAAAACTTCAAATAATTAATTTAATTTATTCCATTATATTTTGACATTAGCTTACATGAATAAAATAGGCGTAGTAGGCCATCTCTAGTTACTCCTCTGAGGGGGCAACACAATTGCACATTTGGGGATTTACATCATAACCTAAGACCTTCAACCTGAATAAGAGATTGATGGCTTACATGCAAACTTTTTAACAATTAGTCAAACTTAAACATTTCATATAAAATAATGACCTAATTTAGAGAAATGCCACCATAGACTAACTCCCAAACTTCATCCCAAATGGCATATCACTAAGGAGACACAAAATACATTGACAACATCAAAAAAAAAATTATAAGGATATCCTACTAACCAATAGGAATTTTCTTGAGATGACCAATGATTATGCATTTTGATGGCAGTGTGCTAGTTCAAAAGGATAATATAAATCTGAAACAATTTTTTAGATTTTCTCAAACTATAAATGTGGTTAAAGGGAAAATATTATTTGGAAAACCCACAAACCAAGCTAGCAAATGATTGTACTTCAAATTATTCCTATATTCATTCAAGTATTGCTATGCTTCAGCTACCTAACCTCTGAGCTTCATCTAGAGGAATGTGTAGCTTTAAGATAGAGTTACTTCTTGGGCCTTATAATAGGGTGGAATATGATCAAGATTTGTTTAGGCTATATCTTTGTTAGTCCCATTGTTAGGTTCTTATGGTTCATGGTTTGAATCTATTATGGTTGTGTAAGGGATTTGTGGATACTTTTTCTAACATAATGATTGGACACCATGATTGGAACAACTAGTTACTGGCAATTATACACATGAATCATAACTGTCAATGGTTCTTTGTGTTCAAGAATTTTTTGATCTATCTTTGAGATTTGGTTTCCCAGCTTTAAAAGAGTGATAAAATATATAGTGAGTGCTATCTTTTCCAAGTGTTTTGTGGGTTCCATTATCTTCTAAGAGTAATTGCTGGAACCAAATTATGTTCTTTGCCTCTAGGAAATATTGTAGACACAATCATCTTCTTGGTGAAGGGTTGCTCCCATCCCCATGAGGCACTATTGCATGGTGTCCATTCCCTTGTAGTATAGTGAACCTAATTTAGTATAAATGTGCACTATTTTGGGATCCATAATTTATGGCCCCTACACTGTAGTTGTTAGCCTAAGGCAAGCCTACCTTTGCATATAATAAGAGGCCAACATGAAACAAACATCCAAAAGTTAGGGGGTTTTTCCCTGTCCATAATTTATTATTTAAGTGCTAAGTGATGATGGGTATATCATGTAATTCATACGTAGTGTGTCTCTTTCTTTCTCTCCATAGTTCACATTAGGAGTATATGTTATATAAATTACTAATGAAATCAACTATTGGTCAAATCTAATCAAAATTGCAATATAAGGATTAAAATACATCTTGAAGAAACATGGGAACCATTTTTGACAGATATTGTACAAATGAAGAGAACACTCCCAAGAGGAAATGCTTCAATGTGGAACAATTGAAGGACAATATTTTACTTTTATATGCACATCTGCAATTTTTTTGATATATTTCTGAGATAACAAAACTATAGAAAGAATAGCATATAGAAGAAACTAAAGAATAATGATCATACTTTGAGATATTATGGAAACTTAAAGGAACACATGTCTGGTGGGGTTGTATTTTGAAATCCTTATGCACCCAAATTTGATCACTATTTTCAATGGATCTTTTTTCTACCTTGGTCAAAAGCTCTGCACCATTCCACATTAACAAATTATCTTCATATGTTGCAGTGAATTCAAAGAGGTAGTCCAGTAGAAAGGGGTTGCAAAAATGACCATTAGATATTGATTCATCTTATGGCATATACAATGATCAAAAACTTGAAATTGGTTTAATCCAAAAGCTTTCCTACTAACCAAAATGGACCAGCAAGACCTTATGTAATTAAAATCAATATTAAGAAAAGTGTAGTCCAATCAATAATAACCATAAATAGATGTCATTTTATATGTTAGATACTTATCATGCTTAACATATTTTTATCTAAATGTACTTAAAAAATAAGGTATCTTCTATCATACAAAACACCAAAATGTTCAAAATGGTGATAGCTCTACCCTACAGTGTGATCTACTATGCAAGTAAAGAGAGTTCATTTTGTGAGACCGCCATTCTCAGAAGCTTCCTAATGAACCTGATTAGACAATATTTCCATTAACAATAAGTGATAATTACTTGTACCAATAGATTGTGCAATATACTTTTGAAAAAGTCTCAGACGTTATAATGTTTTCCTAATAGTTCTTCAAGGAGGTAGCATAAGAAGCTCCAAAATTTATTTTATCCTGTCATTTACAAGAATGGTCTCAGGATAAACCTATTTCTACCTCTTCTAACTCCAAGAATGCCATGTTGATATCATCCAAAAAAATGGCATTTGATGAACATGGTCCTACTCCTAGCTAAACTATAGCCATTTTTTATATAATATAGATGCTTAATAATTCCTTACTTAAACAAATAGGCATAAATTTTCATGAAATAGAATGTAGATGTTAAACATGTGAGCATGAACAATATCTAAGCTATCCAAAATATTGATAATTTAATCTAAACTAAAACAGAGATAAATTGTGACCAAGTTCAGTTGTTAAAAAAAAAAGGTCCTTCATTTTTTATCCTGTCAGCAACTACAATCAGATTTATGAATTTTAACATGTGCTTTGAACATGTATAATCAAATAACAAATTCAATGCTGAAGAGATCATTTTAGATCAGATATATGAAGACTCAAAACCATGCAGGTTGCAACAAAAATAATCATGAGCATAAGAGATCATGTAAGAATTGTTGATCAACCTCATAGGAGCCAGGGATCATCTACAACCAAAATAGCCTTCCACACAAGAAAGAAGAAAGGGAAAACCTATGAAGCCAAAAAATCCATTACATACATAAATGAAACTAGTACAATATACAATGAGGAAGCCATTGTTATAAAGATAAGAATGAAACCCTAGGACATAATAAGATCATGACAAGTTTCTTAATCCTATGATATTCTTAGGCACACAAGCATAAATATGACCTTATATCAAGCAAGTTAGATAATTATTTATATACTACATTTGCACCAACAGATCAATGAATAGAATTACTAGAAACATTTTTAAAAATGATAACTTACATATGAAAAAAGTGCTCCTATAATATTTTTGTGTATAAAAATGTTGGAATGAGTCTTATCTCTTCCCTTTTTGTTGTTCTTTTGAAAGGAAATGTGCTAATACAGAGTCCTACTCTGCAATTCCATGGAGGGGGGCTTCCTAAAATACCTCAATGGGTGTTGCAAAGAAATTTTAGGGGCTTTTATAGGCATGGGCTCCCATGGAATTTTCACTAAGTTACTAATTCTACTATAGGTACAAACACACATATATCAGGTACAATGGTACAACAAAAGTAATTTCAAAATTTCCTATGAGTATGGGCACTACTTTGGCTATATAATATATACATTCAAAATTATAAATTATGAAAATATAAAATAGTGATACTCATAATTGCCAATAAAGAGAACAATTAAAACCTCACATTCATTATTTGCAATCATAATTCAAAGTTTTTTCAATTCAAAATGTCATTACACAATCAAAATTACAATTAACATTTAATTTCTTTGTATTGTTCACTGCCAAAAGCATCAAGGTCAACATTTGGTTCAATTTCATTTGAACCACAATCAATTAGGGTGCCACTCCCATTCGCTAAGTCACAAGCTAGATTTGGATCATCCATAGAGACTTTGGCAAGCTCTGCAACTGCAACATCTAAATCGTCACACTCAAGTTATATCCCATTTTTTTGTCAGGCCCATTGTACTTAGGAGTTATTGTGCTTCACTAATTGGATGGAGTATGTACTCCAATTCCTTAGTTAAAGAAATTGTGACCTATTGAATTTGCATACAACATTTAGTATTTAGTTTTATAACTATAAAATATAAATAATAAAAATTTATAATTTTAATATAATATATGGCATAATAGAAATGAATGTAAAACAAGAAAAATAAAAAATAAAAACATACACATTTGAGAGAATGGGTTGGAAGTGAAGAGAGCCTTGCCCATGTATATACCACCATTAATGTGCATCTTTCTTATATTTTTCTCTGAGAGTGGAAATATCATGATTCTTTGAAGATATGAAGTGTCCAAACTCATTCGAGATAACACTTAGGATATCTTCATCTACAAATATCCTTCTAAATGCAGTCTTGTAGGCAATAACCTCTTCATTCCTACATCATGGCACCCTCCTTGAAAATGAAAGTATTTCTTTTCTATAATACTTTTGTGACAAAGAAAATTCTAGGAGATGTAAGGGTGTGGTCATCATGTTTCAATAGTCAATAGTGAACTTTTGCACATTTTTGAAAAATGTTTTTGTCAGGTCATGTTCCTTGGCTTTTATTGTATTTCTTATTTTCTCATCCATGGATAAACTTCAACAAAATAGGGGAAATCTATATCAACATACCTAATCATGCTAATGAGGGAGCATTAAAACCCAAAAAATATTCTGCACAACCCACCACTCAACAACTAAAATCAGTTCTTTTTCTTTTTGTGCTCTTTCTAAGCTTGATTACCTCCATACACCCCAACATTTTGAAATGACCCGTAAAATCCACTATCAAATTGTGCCCAATTATTTTACTTTTCCCCTTCTCAATAATTTCGTCAAATTGTTTGCAAGGTTTTGAATATATGATTCAGTTTTGCAGATTTGTGTGTTTTAAGATGGTAATGTTCATTGGTTCATAGAGTTTGATGATACATGTGGATTGTATTCAGATTTTGCAATGCTTCTACTGAAATGACTTTCTCAAACATAGCTATAGAAAACCATGAACTTCTATACTTGAAAAGGCTTACAACCCAATGTGCTTTACCACTAAATGTAAAAGTGTAAGGACTCATCATACATCAATGGTTACAAGAATTTAAAAGTACTCAAAGTAAGCTCAAATTCTAATACCAATCCTACATAGAAGCAATATGCTTCCTTTCTAAAATGAAGAGACCCTCCTAAGGAAACTATGAGTCTGCAATGCTACTCCCAAGTGAAAACCATCTCTAGCAATTCAATAGACTAGCAATTATGTGTAGTTTCATCTAGACAGATGATCTCAACATCCCTTGCTTCAAAGAGAAATAGTATTATGGATTGATCTTTCCAAGAGAAGGATTAAATTATAGTTTAGATGACATGATGAAACCCCTCTCAAAAGTGAAACTTTATCTCAATTGATGATTACATGTACAATCTCCATTATATCTCAATCAGGTTCACAAATAGAATAAATGAAAAAGGAGGTGTGAAAACACACATCATACATGGAAAAACTCAAATAAACACCCCTTGATTTGGCTTTAGAGACTGGCCTTTTACAATTGGCACTTCATAATTGTAGTGCACCAAAAAATTACAAATTAAAAAAGGAAAATTTAAAAATTTGAAGAAAATGGAGGAAAGGAGATTTGTGGCATCTACAATTTGACCAATTTTTCCTTGTCACTTTGTTGTGATTAAATTTTTTTTTTGTCACACATTGACGTAAAAATAAAACTTTGAGAGACCAAATTCAAATTTTATAATTCAGATTTTGTTCCCCACCAAAATAATCTTCCCTCCAAACTATCTAAATCTTAAAATAAAGTGCAACTATAAATATACTTTGATCTAGAAATCCTCACATAGAAAGACTCACTAAGGTGACCACCATTAATCTTAATGAATGTGGTTAGATCCAAGGTCTTCAATCTATCCAAATAATTCCTAAAATAAAAGCCATTTGCTAAAAATCTCAATGTCAAATAAAATATAAATTTCTACAAATCTTAGATGCAAAATGAAGGGTGAATTAGAATATATGAGTACCAAAAGAAGGTAGACCAAACTAATCAAATAACACCAAAAAATTCAACATGATGCCAAAGATATGTTTCTTAATGGTACTCATCTACAAATATCACAAAGAGGATTTTTTTTATGCCTATTTCTTTTCCAAATGCCGACAACTAACTTTAAACTACTTAATATTCACATGGGTTGATGATTTCATGACACTCAAACTTGAAATGAATTCTAGATATGGGAGTCAAGTATTCAAATAGAAGATGGATCTCCCCACTCAAATCCAATGAATAGCTTGACTTGGTAGTGATAAGTGTAGATTAATTTAATTGAAAAATTTAGGAAAACCAACTCCATTGTAAGCTCATTTTACTCTTCCTTGCCTTTGTCACTTGACAAACCAGCAAATTTACTCACCACACACCTCATCTTAAAAGAAATAAAAGAGCATTGAAATGAATCAAGGTGATAAGAGGCCAAAGTGGAGTAAAAGAGAATATATCAAATTTGAGTTTTACATAAAAAATACCAAGTAAGGTTGATGTAGATGCACTAAAATTCATGTTATCTTTTAGATACAAAACTCAAAATTAAAAAAGTAATAAAATGACAACTTTTATGGACTAATACAAAAGTAAACATATGCACGAAAATATGAAATGGAAATAAAGAAATGGAACCTATCATTGCCTAGAATGATGAATCCCATAGTTGTTGGCAGCATCCCTAGTTTCCACTTCATCTTTAGCTCTAGTTACTTCATCATCCAAAAGGCCTATAGGGAAAGTTAAAAATGATATTAGAGCTTAGGGTCACATTTATTTATCTACATTTTTTTTACATGGATAGCTTACTCATACAATACATTAAAAACAACAACATGAATGAGACATAACATTAATCTTTCAAAATGATTTTCATTATGTGAATAGAAGATTGATATGGAAATAGTTCTACCATGCTGCCATAGAAAATAGATCAAAATGGGATAGGAATTTTTAGTCAAAGTAGAGACAATAACTCTTATCTAAGAAAGGAAGCAATAAAATTCACAGTATTAGATCATGTTCATTATATGCCAATCAAAAGAAGATATGTAGCATTCATAGGCATGGAGGTATAAAATATCAAGTTACAAATCACCAACATGAGTACGAGTGATAAGAGTAGAAATATATAATACTCAAGGACATGGTATGATTAGTGTCAAAAAGATAAAATTCATAATACAATCATGGCATGGTTAGAAGATGTATTTGTCTCAAGTTCAAAGGAAAAAAGGCTACTATAAGAAGAGGAAGATGCAATGATGACTGTCAAAGGAATCTAAAAGAAAAACCATATCCATGCAGTCATATAGAACAAAACTAAAAGAAAAATGATGCACCATCACAATGATACACATTAAAGTAATAAGGACACTATATTCCACAATCACAAGGAAAATCCATACAAGGTACAGAAGAGTGGTAAAATTATTGTAATCAATCATGTACAATGCAATGTTAATAGTGGGTTAGAAAGAATGCTCAACACAAAAATAGAAAAATTAGTGGATCTACAACATGGAAGAAGAGAAAAGAAGTGTGAAAATGCAAAATACCTAGCACCTATAGAGTTTATTTCACAATGGGTCTGGAGTATATATGAAAAGAAGTGAAAGTATCAGACTTTATCTAGGAACTCTGTATCCTAAATAGTAGACATAGATTTTAATGGTAATATGTATATTACCTTTATTTTCTTTCAAGAAAGAAAACATTTTAAAGGAAGTCATTATTGGAAATACTTGATTACATAAAGTATAACTTCTATATGTCCTTATGTATAACTTAAAACTATCCAGTTTATTTGAAAAATGAGTCAATACAAAGCATTAATATCAATATGGAGGTCCATAAACCATACTTGAGGAGTGTTGTCAATGTGTGTAGGTATTTTTGACTATTTAATCTACATCATTGGTTTAGTTTGAGCTTCACTTGGTTTCAAGAATAGTTTAATATTCTCTACTTAACAAGGCCAACAACGCGAAGGTGGAAGCTCATTTGCCCGACCCCCCCCTAACATCACTCTAATTCCCCATTAACATCTAATAACATTCATTCATTCATCCATTTTTGAAATATAAAATTCAATTATTATAATCACATAACATTCATTAACACATAAAATTCATTAATACACAACATTAATGAATAATTCATTAACACATCATTCATCAACATTTACTAGTACAAAATTACATCCATTAAGACAATGTTCTTTCATTAGCAAAAAATGTTAATTACAATCATTTCATTTTTGGTTTCTTGCTCATTTTTCTAAGGTAATGGATAAGCAGAGCATCAATATCCTTGTCATTCCCCTCCTCTACTAGTTCTAATCTTAACACATGTCCCCTCCTAATCTATTCAGGAATAGGAGGCTATTGCACCAAAGGGGGGTCCACTGCAATAATAACTATTTCATGGGTTAAATTCACACCATTTTATATTAGTGTTACAAGTATTTCATTAATTAAAAGAACAAAACATAGATTTTCTTTACTTGAATGTGTCACATCATCTACATGGTGATCACTCTGAATATCCTCCACTTGTTTAGCATGACGTACCGTATGCTCTAAAATATACACAAAAAAGGTTACACAATTTCAATTTAAGATGTTAAATTGTATTAATAATTACATAATTAATTTTCAATAGAAAATGAACACCTCCATTGACACTATGATGCACATCAGGGCCTTCATCATGTGGCAGAGGTTCTGTGTTAGGAATATGAGGCTACATTGCAATGTCATGTGCATTATTATCATTGTTTGCTTTTTAAAAACAAAAATAGTCAATTTATGTTCAAAATTAACATCAAATAGATTGTTTCTCAAGTATTCAATTTCAAATATTAGTTTTTTGGCATATTTACCTGTTCAACCGATGCAAGAGACTCTTGGGTTGGGCCAGTGGAAGGTTGGTGTAGGCGTTCAGCCATGGCTTGATAGCCTTCCTTGAAGGCAATTTTTGTGTGTTCTGTCGTGGCCTCTAAATTAAATTCTAAGCCCTAAATTTTTTCATTAAACAAAATTATTTACATTTTATAAATGATTTTTATTTGGAATTCATTTACTACTACTTACAATTCATGCTTTAATTTTTGAATATCCACTAGAGCCAAGTTTGTGTTACCTAATCTTTTGCAGTCTAGCCTTTGTTGCCTTTGATGTGTCCTACAACCTATGAAAAGTTTGAAATATGTTAGATGATATAGATATAAAGATCACTAATTAGTGCATTATTACATTCTATTAGTGGTTAATACTATCACATACCTTCTTCTCTCATTTGTTGGTGTAATTTCTCTTTGAGCATCCCCTTTCTCCTTTGCATCTAAAATGAACTCATTCCAATCCCTCACGGAAATAAAGGGAGGATGCTCGTACTTTGTGTTCTAGATGAGACTCCTTCTATATGATTCCCTCACAGTCTTAAGATGTTTGGCAGCTTTTTCTAAAATTTTCTTCTCCTCAAAAATGTTACTACCAAACTCATGCTCTAAATCTTTTATGCCCAGATCTTTTAAATTTTTTTCTTGCAAGTTCCACCTTTTAAGAAAAACCATAAAATTGTTAGATAGAAAAATTAACTAAAGTTGTGTACCTTGAATATAGTAAAAGAAAAGGTTTGAACGAAAGGAAAAATATTGTACCAATCAATGATATGAAATAAAAATAGTGGGATAGGGTTAGTTTACTTATGATGTTCCAACTTGTATGTATGGTGGGCCAGAATATCTTCAATGTGAAGTCATAAAGAATCTTATTAAAAGAATCATTTCCTACAAAAATGTCATGGGATCATCAATCCAAAACTTGTTATGAATAGGTAAATGTATATTACAATATAAATAATAATAATTTTAAAGTACCTAGAAGCTTAAGACATTTTAAAAGCATCAATTCTTTATCATCCATCAACAATGACATTTACATAATGCACGTGCTAGAAACACAGGTAGATCTAGAAAATGATGGTGAATTATCCCCAATACAGGTACTCTGATCTGTATCTAGTGTAGCAAATGGTGTCGGTGTATCTCCTACTCCACAAAATTAATCCACTATGAGATGCACCCAAGATTAAAGTACAAATTATCAAATCATAATTAACACAAAACCAAATATAGAAAAACAAGGATTTTCCAGGCATAAACCATGAAGGCATCAATGTTTGCATGCTCCTTGTTTCTAACATTGCATTTGGAAATATCAAATAGATGTCGATCAACCTTCTAGGAGGAGTCACCCGCACTTGATGACCTGAACAATACATTGTTAGCAAAGACATTTTGAAATAATAAAAGTAAGAGTAGCTTTCAATAACTTTTTAACTTGTTAACTTAAGGATTATTTTACCTGAGGTGGCTGAAGCTCTGCTAGTACCGGCCTCACCATGATGTCCATGACTAGGTACTTAAGCAAACAAAAAATATTGTAACAAGAACACATATATATTTTAGTTCACGACATAAAAGAGTATAAAATATAAACCTTTATTGAACTTTTGTTATAACTAAAGATTCATTACCACTTACTTCATAATGACATGCTTGTGCCATCAACTCATCTATCCTCTTCAGCATCTCCTCGATTGGATTTGCATCTTCCAAAATGCTAATCTTTTTTGCATTCACTTTTTTTAGTTTTTTCTTCACCGTATTTAGTATATTAGGGATATCTGGGATATCTGCATCTGTATCTATAGCTATCACCTCTATTGTTGTTCTTTCTTTTCCCCTATCTTGAACATCAATTTGTGACAAGAATATAAGTAAAACTATCAGAATAACTCCAAAACCCTAAATAAAATAACATAATAATATAACATTTTTCAACTATCTAATTTATACAATTACAATAAGGTTTACCATTGCTGAAGAATGGGTGGGAGGAGCATCCCTGCAGCCTCTATCATGTGGGAGATCCATGTCATCCTGTGACAAAGATTAAATATAAAAACTTCAGTGAACAAAAAGAAATAGACTTAGTAAAAAAGACTTATTAATAAAATGGTATATTAGAGTTATAAACATACTGCAAGAATTATAAAATGATCTTATCAATATTTTATAAAATAATGCAATGAAAACTACATGTAGTATACAAATATATAGTGAATACAAAATAACATGAATTACCTTAATAAATGTATGACAATTGTTTGTTTTTATCCCTGGCCCAAATTCAATTTTCTTTGATATGAGATTGTTTATGTCCGTAGAAAATCCTATGGGAAATCATATTTTTTTATGACTTCTTTTATAGCTTTTCTCTATTTCTCTGACAATAACCAAGTAAGGGCACTTATATCAATTTGGTCTCCATTGTTATTTGATCGAATGACATTTTTCATTGCATGGTTGGATTCTTCAATGTCACTACAAATTTTGACAATTTTGTCTTTGTCACACCTTCCATCCAATAGTTTCCATAATGTCTCTATTACATTCTTTCCAATATGCGTAGCATCAAACATATGCATGATTGGGAACTGCTCATATTATGGCAACCTACTAAATTGTGTAGGATAACTTTTTAATCCTTTTGGAAGTTGGTCATTAATGCCTTGATGACCTTCACGAGCATCAATTACATCATCAATAAACAAAACACAATATCAAAATGTAAATTTTAAACAAAAACCATCAAATGGAATGACATTACCTCGATGATTTATTTTATTGTATTCCAACTTCCATAGGCAAGGTGTCATTCTCTATGGTGTTGATGTAGTATCTTCTTTCCCATTGAAAAGATGTTTTTCAATAATTTGGCACTTATGATTTATGTAGAGAAAGTGTCTATGCTCATCGAACACCCGCTTTCCTAAACTTTTTGAATGATGAGATTTCATCTTTGGACCACAAACTAGACATGCAAATTTTCCCTTTATCTAAAGACATACAAGATCATGTATAATTGGATTAAATATGTTAATTTTGTGTTAGCACTATAACATACCAAAAAAGAGGTGCTAAGAAGAGAGCATACCACAAAAATGTGTTAGCTTAGGGGTATCATGTATTGTCCATACAAGCATTGCATGGAATCGAAATTGTCTTTGTCCTATTGGTCTAGAGATGTCATAAATAGTGACCCCAATCCATTACACCATCAACTTGTCAATAAGGGGCTCAATATATACATTCATATCTTTAACTTGGTACTTACCTAGTTGAATGAACAAAAACATTACATAATTATTATGACCATTTTGATGGATTATTTATAATAAATTAATTTAGATGACTATTAAATAAAATAATACCTAGAAAAATCATTGCCAACATTATGTGCTCCCTCTTTATGGACATCCAAGGAGGAATGTTATTGTTGATAACAAAAATAGGCCACACCGATTAAATAGATCTCATCTCTCTGAATAGATTGACACCGCCGCTTCCAATGAAAGCTTGAGATTATGAGATTTTTCTTTAAAGTGTGTCCAAGTTTCCTTTATTTCCTTAAATGTTGAACCATTCACATGCATTCACATAATTTCATCTCAACTTCTATTGTGTGCATAGTAATCCATAAATTGTGCCAAGCTATTGCACCTGAATAATCATTGCAGACGTGGAATAATGGAAATATACCGAAGAACCTTGTGAGGTACCTTATTTGTTATTTGGTCTGATCGATATCTACTAATATGACAATTAGAGAATTCTATTGAAAATTGATGCTCTCTATGATATATAATATGATCATTTAGACATGCATGTATTGTTTGACACTCCATTCCAATATCTTTCATAATGGAAGATAATTCTCGGTACAAGCAAGGTAGAATGTTTGATGGTGGTAACAAACACTCACCTATCAACCTACGACCAAAAATATAATTTTTTAATGTAAAGAATATTAATTGCTATAGGATTCACCCTTTGTTAATTGTAAGGAAATTATGACTAAAAATGAAAAAATATGGCATACCTTAACATGCGTGTCATTGCTACGATGGATAATGTTGGATATTTTCCAGCAAGTTAGTTTGTTGTCTATATGTTTTTCATTGATGACAACACATGGTAAGTAGCATGCATGGAAGAATGATGGAGAGTGCATTTACCATATGATGCATGGATATTTTATCAACATGATATCATAGACACAAAGGTTGATTCCAAGGAAAGATAGTAGTATAGTTGTGTATATCAATGAGTGTTCCTGACAGGTCCCAAGAATAGTTTTGTATTTGATTAGCCGTACGGTTGTAGTAGAGCCTTGTGCCTTCATATTTATGTTGTAGACATATGTATGATGTTATGTTCATGAACACATAGTTAGATATGCAGTACATGTTGAGTTATGAAGTCTCTAGTTAATAGTTATAGTTTCCTAAGTTTATTTGGGAGAGCCAACTGTGTTTATAAGATTGCGGTAGTTGATCCTATCATCATAGTATATACACTTGGATTTATGTTAATAGGAGAGTTAAAAATGTTTAGTTAAGAGTGCATGATGTAATTCTACATAAGAAGAAAGTTGGAGATAATTTGGTGAAGTCGATTGTGTGTAGCGTGGTGTCTACTCACATGGACTTGTGAAGTCCTAATTTATGTTGTGTGCTTAGTAGAGCCGACTGAGATGTTATTGGAGAGTTACATTGTTTATATAATATGATTTCAAGATGGTTCTAATAGGCTGACTTGATTATATAATTTAGAAGAAAGATATTTATAGGCAGTCATTTGTTATTGTTAAGTATGGTTCAGAGTTGAAAGACAAGAGCAGAGCAGAGAGTGAAAAGTGACGAGCCATTAGTAGAAGGTCTATGTGAGATAAAAGAAATTATATGATATTCATTGGAATTGATCAAGTTAGGAGGTCTACACGTAGTTCACCAAGATCCAAATATAGTGTGTATCTGTTAAACAAAAGGTTGTAGTCTTCACCCCTTTGAGCAGTGTACTCTTGGATAGTGCATCCTCACCCCTAATAGGGTTAATTGTAAAAGACTCCTAACAGGGTCTGACCCTTGACCAGGTCATTGTACTTATTGTATTGTAAAGATCAACTACTAACAGGATTGTAAGATCTTCTAACAGGGTTCATAATACACTAGTATAGTTCTTAGTGGGTGTCAATTCCCACCAGGGTTTTACCTATTTGGGTTTCCTCATAACCAAAATTATGGTGTTGTGTTAAGTGTTCTTTCATTGTGTTTATGCTTAATGTTTCTACATACTTAATTGGATAAAGAATTAAAACTTGTAGATAACCAATTCACCCCCCCCCCCTCTCAGTTATCTCTTGGGACTATTCCTAACAATTGGTATCAGAGCCAAGTGCCTCGAAGAGAAAGTTTAACAACTTGAGAATGATCAGATGACATTCTTTAGAAAATAAAGTCCTAAGTTGGATGGAGATAATTATCTTGACTGGAAGAACAAGATGATGACACATTTGTAATGCATTGCCTTTGAAATTTTTGAGGTAGCTACTAAAGAAACTGAGATTCCTTCTTTATTAGATCTTGCTAAGGAAGATGCAACTCTTCAGAAAAATGATTTGTTCACTTCAAATGCTATTGCCAAAGAATCCCTGATTAGTGCCTTGTCTAATAGTGAATTTTCAAAAATCAAGAAGCTAGATAAAACCTACAAGATTTGGAAGTATCTAGAAGATATGTTTGAAGGAGACATCCAAGACAAGAATGCACACTGAAAAACATGGAATAAAAAGTACAATACATTGGAGATGCTACCTAAAGAAAGTATTAGAGCCTACAATCAAAGGATTAATGAAGTAGTTTTAAGAATCAAAAACAATGGTGGAGAGATTTTTGAAGAAGACATCATGGATAATTTGATGACTACTTTGACACTAGAATATGAGAACAAGATAAACATCTTTGAAGAGACTATACCATTGTCAAAATAATTCAGGAGAGAGACCTTAATCAGCTATATTTCAGCCTTTGAGATATCAAGTTTGAAGACAGAGCCTAAAAGTGAGACAACCTTCAAAGCTTTAGTCCATGGTAAGAAATCCTTGAACACCTCTGGTAATTGTGGTGATGATGATGATGAAAAAACAATAGATGATTTCATTGCTATGATTGCTAAAAGAGAAAAGAAAGGAAAAGGAAAGTATGAAGGTCAATTACCTTTCAAATGCTTTTCATGTAATAAGATTGGTCACTTTGCATCCAAGTGTCCTACAAGAGTGACAAAGTTCAAGAATAAATACAAGACCAAGTATACAAAGGAATGTTACTATGATGGAGATGGAGTATCAGATGAAGAATCAGAAGAGGATGAAATTGGATTCATTTCTCTTGAAGATGAAAATAATGCACAAGAGTTGGCACTATTCTCACAAGCTGACATCAAGAAAGATTGGATCATTGACGGTGGTTGCTCACATGACATGACATGAGAAAAGGATAGATTTGTACATCTAGATAGGTACAAAGGTGACATGGTTAGATTTCATGAAAACAATCCTAAACCTATCATAGGTAGGGAGCCATCATCTTGGATGGAAAGAACAACATTGATGATGTTCTTTATGTTGATGGTTTGCAGCATAACCTATTAAGTGTTGGATAGTTTCTTGACAAAGGTTACCAGTTGGAGTTAAAAAACAACAAGTTCATCATTAACAACAAGGAAGGAGAAATGATTTCATCAAGATCAAAGACTAAAGGTAATGTTTTTCAGCTCAATCTAGAAGCAAGTTGTTTTATTGCTAAAGTAGATGACAGTTGGTTATGGCATAAAAGACTATGTCATATAAATTTTGATAACATAGTAAAGATAAGTAATGAAAAGGTAGTAAGAGATCTTCCTAGAATTGAAAAGTCATTTGATGCCATATGTAGGGAATGTGTGATGGGAAAGCATGTAAGGAATTCATTTAGAAGAAAGCACAATTTGGTAGAGAACAAGCTGGATCTAATTCATATAGACCTATGTGGACCAACTCAAACAAGATCATACTATGGTGAAAGGTATTTCATTTTGTTTGTTGATGATTATTCTAGAATGATGTGGGTTGCATTCTTACAGGATAAATCAAAAGCCTTTGATAAGTTCAAAATATTCAAAGCTAAGGTTGAAAATGAGTATGGATTGAAGATTAAATGTCTAAGATTAGATAGAGGAGGAGAATTCACCTCTGACAAATTTTATAAGTACTATGAAGAACATGGGATAAAGAGATAGCCCCTAGAACCTCTCAGTAGAATGGAATTGTAGAAAGAAGGAATAGGATCATTCTTGACACAATGTGCACCATCATGATTGAAGGAAAGGTCTCACATACCCATTGGAGAGATGCAGTCAATACTACAATCTATACTATCAATAGAATATAATTGAGGTCAGGCGCAGACAAGAAACCTTATGAGCTATGGTTTGGGAATGTACCTATAGTCAAATAGTTCAGAATCTTTGGAAGCAAGTGCTACATCAAGAGAGATGAAGAAATTGGTAAGTTTGATGCAAGAAGTGATGAAGGTATTTTTCTTGGTTACTCTACTAAAACCAAAGCTTACAGATGTTTTAACTTGAGATTAAATAAGATCATTGAAAGTTATCATGTCAATATTGATGAGAAGTTTATGATTCAGGAAAGATATCATGATTATGCACCTATTTATGATTCAGGAAAGATATCATGATTATGCACCTATGATTAAGAAGAACCTAAACCTACTCGTAGAGAAATAGTTGTTGATGAAATGTTTGACAACATTGATGTATTATTCAATGACCCTAAATCTAGGGAAGAAGAATCTCATAAATTAGATGAGAGACTCACTCCCAATGTTCCTAAATTCACATCTAGATATCATTCAAAGGAAGACATGATTGGAGATCAGAATAGTAAAGTCATGACAAGATCAAAAGTAAAGAGTTCCACAACAAATGAAGAGGTATGTTTACTATCATAGATTGAAACCTTAAGTGTTGAAGATGCATGTAATGATTCAGATTGGCAAGAAGTAGTGAAAGAAGAGATTGATCAGATAATTAAGAATGATACATGGGAATTGGTCCCTAGGCCTAGTGATAAAAATGTGATTGGAACCAAGTGGATATTCAAAAATAAGATGAATGAAGATGCTACAATAGTAAGAAACAAAGCCAGATTGGTATGTAAAGGGTATGCACAAAGAGAAATAATTGATTACTCTGATACATTTTCCCAAATAAGCAGATTAGAAGCCATAAAGTTGTTTCTAGCCTATGCTACATAAAAAAACTTTAAGGTTTACCAAATGGATGTTAAGTCACCATTCTTGAATGGAGAATTAAAGGAAGAAGTATACATAGAGAAGCTTGAAGGATTCACCTTATCAAACAAATCTGATATGGTGCAAATTAAAGAAATCCCTCCATGGACTTAAGCAAGCCCCTAGAGCATGGTATGAAAGACTTGATGGATACTTGACAAAGATTGGATTCAAGAAAGAAGCGATAGATTGTAATTTATTCATAAGAGAAACATTTGATGGATTGTTGTTAGTTTCTATATTTGTTGATGGCATTATCTTTGGTGGTAATGACAAACTTAGTGTAGAATTTTCTAAGGAAATGCAAAGTGAATTTGAAATGAGCATGATTGGACCTATCAAGTATTTTTTGAGATTGAATATGCAACAGACAGACAAAGGTATATTCATAAATCAAACTAAGTATGTACAAGAGATCTTGAAGACATTCAAGATGGATGATTGAAAGCTAGTAAGTACCCCTATGATAACAGGATGTAAGCTTTCAAAAGAAGATGATTCACCAGTAGTATATATAACCTTATATAAGTCTATGACTGGAAAACTTATATATCTTACTCAAACTAGACCAAACATTTCAAATGTAGTTGGTATTGTTGGAAGATTTGCAACAGAACCTAAGAAAAGTCATCTCATGGTAGTAAAAAGAATATTCAGATACTTAAATGGAACCTTAGACTATAGTTTATGGTATCCTAATTTAGAGAATGTAAAGCTTCATGTACATACAGATGCAGATTGGGAAGGATGCATGGATGACAGAAAGAGTACCTCTAGAGGAGTTGTATTCCTTGGTGATAGACTTGTCAATTGGACAAGTGAAAAGAAAAATTGTATTTCTAAGTCAACAATAGAAGTAGAGTATGTTGCAACAGCATTGAATTTCTCTACAATTGTGTGGATCAAGAAAATGATAAAAGATTTATGTATTTAGATTGATTATCCTATTGTTATTCATTGTGATAACACTAGCACTATTAATATGTCAAAGAACCATGTAATTCATTTAAAGACAAAACATATTGAGATAAAGTATCACTACCTAAGAGAGAAAGTAGTAGAGAAAGAAGTAATGGTGGATTATGTGAGTACAAAAGATCAGCTAGCAGACATATTCAAAAAGCCTCTACCTAAGGATTCTTTTGAGTATCATAGGGAGAAGTTGGTAGTAATTCCCTTCCCATAATATGATTAGAGTTTGCAAAAGTGCATCAATCCTCAGTGACTAATGAAGGGTTGACTACTCTACCTCAGGAGTAGTACTAGTGCTTAAATGTGTTGGCACCCTTTTCCATTGATGTCAAAGGGGGAGTATATATGAAGTCATGAAAAATAAGATAGAAAAAGAAGGTATACAGTAAGGGGAGCATATTCAGTAATGAATATGAAGAAAGGAGGAGTTGCAGTAGTTGATATTCAGAGCCTTTAGCAGTTGATGGAGGATCCATCCTTGGGGGAGTATTGTTTAGGAAATGGAGAATGTTATAAAAGAATTGATCATTTGGATTGGTGGTGTTTTTTATTCCATATGTTTCCATCAATGCAAAAGGGGGAGATTGTTGGAGATTTGTTAGCAAGTCAGTTTTCTATCTATATGTTTGTCATTGATGACAACATATGGTAAGCAACATGCATGGAAGAATGATGGAGAGTGCATTTAGTATATTATGCATGGAGATGTTATTAGCATGATATCATAGACACAAAGGTTGATTCTAAGGAAAGACAATAGTACAGTTATGTATATCAGTGAGTGTTCCTAACAGGTCCCAAGAATAGTTCTGTATGTGATTGGCTGTACGGTTGTAGTAGAGCCTTGCACCTTCATATTTATGTTTTAGACATATGTATGATGTTATGTTCATGAACATATAGTTAGATATGTAGTACAGGTTGAGTTATGAAGTCTCCAGTTAATAGTTATAGTTTCTTGAGTTTATCTGGGAGAGTCGATAGTGTTTATAAGATTGCAGTAGTTGCACCTATCATTGTGGTATGCACACTTGGATTTATGTTAAGAGGAGAGTTAAAAATGTTTGGTTAAGAGCACATGACATAATTCAGCAGAAGAAGAAATCTGGAGATAATTTGGTGAAGCCAACTGTGTGTTGTGTGGCGTCTACTCACATGGAATTATGAAGTCCTAATTTATGTTGCGTGCTTAGTAGAGCCGACTGAGATGTTATTAGAGAGTTACATTTTTTATCTAATATTATTTCAAGATGCTTCTAATAGGCCAACTTGATTATACCATTTAGAAGAAAGATATTTATAGGCATTCATTTGTGATTGTCAAGTATGGTTCAGAGTTGAAAGACAAGAGCAGAGCAGAGAGTGCGAAGTGATGAGCCATCAACAGAAGGTCTATGTGACATAAGAGAAAGTATATGATATTCATTGGAATTGATCAAGATATTAGGTCTACGTGTAGTTCACTAAGATCCATATATAGTGTGTATTTGTTAAACAGAAGGTTGTAGCCTTCACCCCTTGAATAGTGTGCTCTTGGATAGTGCATCCTCACCCATAATAGGGTTAATTGTAAAAGACTCCTAACAAGGTCTGACCCTTGACCAGGTCACTGTACTTATTGCATTGTAAAGATGAACTCCTAATGTGGTTCTAAGATCTTCTAATAGTGTTCATAATGCACTAGTACAATTCTTAGTGGGTGTCAATTCCCACCGGGGTTTTTACCTATTTGGGTTTCCCTGTAACCAAAATTGTGGTGTTGTGTTAAGTTTTCTTTCATTTTATTTATGCTTAATGTTACTACATACTTAATTGGATAAATAATTGAAACCTGTAGATAACTGATTCACCCCCCCCCCCCCCCTCTCAGTTATCTCTTGGGACTATTCCTAACAGATAAACCATTCATAACCTTCAAGTTCACCAACAATAATACAATGGCAAGAAGATTTTTTTGGGAGCCTTCATATAGGGGCTCATATGCCTTCTCAAGTATAGGTACATCAAGGTCGTCATCATCATCATCATCATCATTATCTTGATCATTGTGATCATCTTGGTCATCATGATCTTCTTTATCATCATGATCTTCTTCCATGGGATCATTACCTTCTACTTTGATATTCACACCTCCATGTTCCCTCATTTGGAAATCCACATTCTTCGGATTTTCATGGTCGATAACATGAAACCCAAGGTGGTTGACCTATATCAAAATGATGACCTTAAATTAACCATGACCATGATGTCATCATCAAATCATGTCTTATGTATTTTATAAATTATTAAAATACATACCAATGGACAAAATTCATTTCCCCCTTCAATGTGACCATGCTACCTATAATGTTCCTTGGTTTTTTTGATTAGATATCTTCGATTCTTTAAGCCCTTACAAATTTTGCAGGGAAAATAACATTTTCCATCATCTTTTCTTGTAAAGTTAGACCACAATCTAGAAATTGTCTCCCTATTTTTTTGTGGGTTCATATTGTCAAACATGGTCTTTCTTGAATGGAATGACTCATTGGTGGAAGAAGGATGATTTTTTTTCAACCTACAGATACAAATCATCACTGAACAACCATTTTCTCAACACTAATTTTCTCAACACAAAGGGACATTTATCATAGCCATAGAAACCTGATTATTTTTAAATGGAATACTCCAAGGAGTACCATCAAAAATATTAATCATTTACAATCATGAAAATTAAGCCTAAATTAAATAGCTCATTTTTTTATTATCATGTGTAGTCTCTATGATATGAAAAATGAATGAAATATCAAGTTGAAATAAAATAGTGATCAAAATAATATTCCACATAGAGTGAATGAAATATACCATCAAAAGAAGGTGACAAAATCCTGTCACCAAGCACAAACATAGGAAATAAAAAAGGGACAAAAGACAAGAAATAAGAAAAATTAGTATGACTATAGAAAAATCATTAAGACTATAATCACAAAAAGAAACACTCTTTGTCAACAATGTTCAAAATAATTAGGACTACAGAAAAATCATTAAGACTATAGAAAATCAAATTCTAGAAATGGACGTTCTGATGCTTTTCCATTACAAAAATTGAGCATTCATCATTTGGTATTGTGTATTCCATTTAACTATGTCAGGCACAAAGTGGTCCATTTAGATTCGACAAACATACAGATTTGACCAAGCATTACTAGGAGCTTGACCCAGAAGCAAATGGACTTGTGATATCATTTTCATAATAGTACATGTGTTGTTGGGTAAGCTCCTGGTAGTGCTTAGGAAAATATGCATGTTCACAATAGTACATGTGCATATAAGAGTTGATCAGAGAAGGTATATGCACAGGCAAAAAACATGCAGATTTTTTGACCAAGCATTACTGGGAGATAGACCCTGCAACAAATGGACTTGTGATGATTTTTTACAATAGTACATGTGTTGCAGGGTAAGCTCCTATTAGTGCTTACACAAATCTACATGTTCATCACTTGTGCATATGAAATGGCTCTAATGGTAGATATAGTCACTGAACAACCATTTTGTCAACTCTAATTTTCTCAACAAAGAGGGACATTTATCATAGCCATAGAAACATGATTATTTTTAAATGGAATACACAAAGGAGTACCATCAAAAATATTGACCATTTACAATCATGAACAGTAAACCTAAATCAAATAGCTCATCTTTTTATCAACATGTGTAGTCTCTGTGTATATGAAAAATGAATGAAATATGAAGCTAAAATAAAATAGTGAACAAAAATTCAAATTCAAGGCCTAATTTATCAAGAGAAACAAACAATGCGGAACCCCATGACAATCAAAAAATGAAACATGCTTTGTAAAAAATGTTCAAAATCCTATCACCAAGCACAAACATGGGAAATAAAAAAGGGACAAAAGACAAAAAATAAGAAAAATCATTAGGACTATAGAAAAATCATTAAGACTATAGAAAATCAAGTTCTAGAAATGGACGGTTCTGATGCTTTTCCATTACAATAATTGATCATTCATCATTTGGTACTTCTTGGTGTATTCCATTTAAGTATGTCAGGCGTAAAGTATTCCATTTACATTTGACAAACATGTAGATTTGACCAAGCATTACTGGGAACTAGATCCGGCTGCAAAAAATGGACTTGCGATGATTTTTACAGTAGTACATGTGTTGTTGGGTTAGCTCCCAGTAGTGCTTAGGAAAATTTGCATGTTCATCACCTGTTTCTTTGAAAAGTTTCCAGATTCTAAGAAGAGGTATGAGTGGAGGCCAAAGAAGGGATATTTGTGAAGGTTTCATAGAGATATGTTACTTTTGTCCCACCTCAACTCAGTAAAGAAGATATTCTATAGAATTTTAGAGATCTAGAAAATCTTCACAAATATCCCTTCTAGCCTCCACTGAATATACGTGTTCTCAAAATCTAAAAACTTTGATCATTGATCTATTTGGTTTTGATTTTTATTTATTGATTGGAATCATTAAAAATTTGTTCTCTTACACATCCCACCCTACTTCTCTCCTTCCACTCATGGTGGAGGAGCACCAAGGTCAAGGACAGGACCTAAGGAGTGCACCAAGGTCACTAATAGATCCTTGGGTAGAGGTGAAGACAACATGGCCCTCAAGGGTCATTTGATGATATAATAGACCAATAATGGTCATGCAATTATTTTTTGATCATATACTGATCATATTGTAAGGAGATCAAGGATGTAAGCCTTTATGGCATTTAAAAGGATAAAGTGTACCAAGGGGTCACTAGGGATCATTATGTTAATCCTAGAGAATATGAATTGGTGAAAGACCTATAAGGTTAATAATATTTGTATTATGGCCAATATAGCCTTAAGAGTGATGTTATGTTGTCAAGTTGACAAATTTTGGTGTCAAGTTGACAAATTTTGGTGTCAAGTTGACAAATTTTGTTGTCGACTCGACAACAACAATCTTTGGTTTATTTTGTTGACAATCAGTTTAGACTATTTAGGAACAGTTAAAAAAATAGTTAGTTGGTGTTTCAGATTTCATTTGTACGGACTATGTCTATTTGGAAGTAATAAAAAACTGATTTTTGGCAATTTTTTGAAGTTTTCTTGATTTGATATCAACCATAATCTTGGTTATGGTTGCATGATATGTTTCAAGACATATTAGATAAAGTTTGGACATATGTAGCTTTATTTTATTGATTTAGTGTTGACTGTCCTATAGAAGTTCACAAATTTGCTTTGGTTTCCACCATGGATTTGTAAGATCCATCCCCTTTTTGTACATAATGTAACTTGGGGATGGATCCACATTTGTAACATGTATTTCTAACATGATTAATGTTGGAGAGCTAAATGGATAGTATTGGAGGGTTACATGTGTATGCGCCCTAAAATGGTCACCTAGACTTTGGGCCCCCATTCAATAATTTATCAAATCCCTGAATCAATATTTTCAAAAATCAATATTTTTCATATATCAATTTCCTTGATCAAATCCTATTTTATCATTTATTCGATTATTTTCTGTGGGCTAACCATTTTATCCTAAATTTTTTATTTATTTAAAATGAATTTCCTCCCCTTTTATTAAATAAAAAGCCCCCACTTTTCCTCTTATCCTAAGTTGCACAAATAAACCATTATTCCTATTTTACAAAAAAGGAGAAAAAGTCTTTTTGTCTCATATGGACACAAATGTCAACTATTATTTTCTCATTGGAGGATATTTGTGCACATGGATTGCTCCTCTTTCAAGCTCCACCCTTGATTAAATCTTTTGCCTCTTAATCTCCATGGTCTATTCCTTTTCAATTCCTTTAAAAGGAGAGATCTCTTCTCATTCTAAGATCCCAACTTTGAATACTAATCTTATGCTATAGGATTTCTTGGAGACTTTGGAGCTTTGGAGATCTTCATGCATTTAGCTTTCATTCTTGCATCATAACTTCATGTTTATGATTTCTAGCTTAGTTTCCTCTATGCTCTAGATTAGCTCACATAACTTAATTAGCAAGGATTTGTAATACTTTCCTTTCATAGCTTATCTTGCATCTTCATTCTTAGCATAGTTTCATTGTATTTTCATTCTTGATTCTTGAGGATATTGGCACTCTTTCCCTTGTCTCTTTGAATCTCCCATTGTGTGGTTTACTAGCAAGGTTGCATGCTTCAATAGCTCTAGCTGAGAGCACCATCAACATCCTTGTGACTCCATGCCTAGGGAGCTCTAGGTCACTTTCGCAAGGCTTCCCATTCATGGATTACCTTGGAAGTAAAGACTTAGAGAAGTGCACTATTTAGTGTGTACATTTTTGGCACCCACCGTTGGGTAGAACACTCTTATTTTGTCCTTCTTTTTATGCATTTCCATCAATTTTTCATCATCATTTTAACTTGTTGTTTTGGCTCTCTATTTTTTTTGACAAAATTATTGTGTGACAATTTTCCAATGTCGTATGATAGTTTCTTGTATACTAGTGTGATACTTTACCAATTAAAGTATCACACACCTTTGCAGATTCTATCGCATTGTTGTTTTGTTCTCTATTGCATGTAGGTATCACGAACTATCGCACAGGGATAAAGTATCATAGCAGTATACAGCAAAGTATTGTACGATTATTTCTCTGATAGAAATATCACCTAGGCCTGACATTTTGCTTGTAGGTGCTCTCATTGCTAAAATATTTGCTTAAAAGAATGCATGTGAAAGCTCCAAATGCACAAGGGCTACTAATCCTTTCTTGTAGGGCTGCGCACAACATCAAAACCAATCAAGTGCTTGTTTTATTGATTTCATTTTAAGTGCGGCATATACTAGTTTTTTCCTTTCATAGGAACTTAATATCTTGTAGGAATCATTTGGTGGTAGGAGAGTATGCTCTTCACCCTTGTGGTGAAACAGAAATCTTGACCCATCTTTGGATTTTGAAAGCAAGAGGGTAATTGAACCTTTGCTTGGTGTGTTTGGGAGAAATTTTTAAGCTAGGAGAGTATGCTCTTCACCCTTGAGGTGAAACAGAAATCTTGAAACTCAAAGGTTGATCCACTCTTTGTTTAGTATTAAAATCTTTTAGCGGGCTTGCTCTTGAGAAATCAAGAGGAACGACCCAAGTGGGGATAAGCTTTTTGCTGGCTATTTTGACCCACTATAAACTCAAGGCTATCAAGGACATAAAACCTTGGTAGATGTAGTACTTGTCTTCACTTGATGTGAGTACTTGTGGGATTGTGACCATGAGGAAAATTTTGAGCAAGAATTCTTAAGGTACCCTTGTGGCCATGAGGTCTATTACTTGTCGCAAGGTAAGGAATCCCTTTGGGGAGAAAGAGGGGTATTACGAACAGAAGCCCTTACTAAGAACCATAGATAGAAGCCACCCTATTTTTCCACTTAGCTTCTTGGTGCAAGGATTGATCCTAGTGGACTAACCTGGATCACCCCAAGATTACTCACCATCTGTGTTCCTTTGGTTGTGTCATTGGCACTTCCACCACAAAGCCAATATCTATTGTGGGAAACCACTTTGTGTAAGGCAATGGAGCATCAAGTGTGGGCCAAGTTGTTAAGTATTGAGCCATTTTCTTTTTAGGATAATAAGTGCTTGAAGTGTTCTCATTATGATCTACCTGTGTAAATGTTCTCAAAAATCAAACATCACGGTAACATTCATAGGATTTTATTGCTTTGATATCACAATTGCTTGTCTTGGCAAGGTTTCTTTTTCCTTTGTGAAAGTGTTTTATGACATGTTTGATCACCTACTATTTGCAAACTTGTCTAATTACTGCTAGTACTATGCTTGAAATTGAAAAATCCAACCTTCAAACTGAAACTTTGACCAAACTTCCCTTAAAACTAAAATTTTTAGCACTCACTGGTCAAGAGTCATATGATCCTAAAAATTTATCGCATACTATTCTAAGATCCATCATGTGATATTTCATTATAGGAAAACTATTACACTTCTTGCTTGGAAAGTATTGCACAGGCTTCCTAGAGACTATCACACTGCTTCCTGCCAAATATCACCCGATCAGAAACTATCGTACTGTTTGCTTGGAAACTGTCGCACAGAGTCTTTTTGTTGTCTGTCTAGTTTATGCAATTTTTAGTCTTTCCTTAGTCGACCATATTTTAGTAGGTGACTTACTCTACCACTAGAAATCTATTTGTACCTTGGATTCCTATTTTTAGATCCCTTGAATTAGTGTTTTTTGATTTTACAAAGTAGTCTTTCTTGGCATCGATAAGTTAGGAATTATCCTTGTAGAAAAAGTGCACCTTTAGTTTATTTGGTAACACACTTGGAGAGTTTTAGTACTCTTTTGTCCAAATCACTTCCATCAAAATTCAATTTCAATTTCAAATCTATTTGGTTAAATCCATCCTCCTGCTCCATATGTGTTAGGATACTCATCCTTTTATTATACACCTCTATGGCAGTGTTGGTTTACACCTTTTGCAACTTTCTCTTTCACCATCTCTTTTTGGAAAATTTAACACTTTTGCTATCCTAGTTTGGTATTGATGTTTCATAAGGTCATCTTATCACCAAGGGTCTTTTTCTTTCATGTCAATTATGACAAGGTACCAAGTTAGTCAAGAAAAATGACCTCAAGTTGTATTTGATTAGTTACCCTTAGTCCAAACTCATCAAAAGAGAAAGGGAAAGGATCTCATCTTTGATCAATCACCTAAGAGTGATTCTGAAGCTTGGTTTGACCTAAAGAGCAATCCTAGTGAGTTGAGTACCTCTTTGGCACCTTCTCAATCAGCTATGGACATGAGCTACACCATGACTAGAAAGAAGAGAGAAGCGATGGATCAAAATCTTGATGACATTTTCTAAAGATATAGGGATAACATGTTGTTTGGTGATGACAATTAACTGAATCACCTCCTATTAACTTGAGATATTTAGACACCCATCAAAGAGAAGAAAGACATTATGGGTGAGCTCACCAAGATGCACGGTCACAACATGAAGACCAAAACAATGAATTTGGTGATGCTCGTGTGAATGCAGCATTTACTAACAACTTGTTTAAACATCCAAGGCCCAACTCTCTACTCAAAACAACCTCAAGGTATGCAAATGAAAGACTTAAAAGGATTGAGCGCAAAAATAAAGCATTTTTGGATGAACAAGCCGCTAAAGAAGAAAGGTTTAGACACCTAGAGGTGGAGCAACAAGCCTTGTTAGAATTGAAAAGAAAGGCATTCCAAGAAGAACAAGATAGGATTTTAGCATAGCAACTCAATGACCAATTCAAAAATAGGGGTACCAACAGTGGAAACAACTCTCCACCATCTACTCCCTCAAGAACTCCAAGAAGTAGAAGGTGGTCAAGAACCCCTCCAAAATCTCCTAGTCCTAGAGGAAGGAGGATTTCACAATATAGGAGACAAACACCTCCTAGGAACTTGAGAAAACCCTCCCAATGAGCTCATTATGGCTCTCAACATGGAGGAAGTAGTGCAAGTTTTGATGATCAATATTTTATGAGGATGCAACAAGAGCCACTATTCCAACAATATGTGGAGAAGTATCTTGATCAAAACAAGGATAGATTCCTAGAGAGATTTATTAACAAGGGTGCTAGGGTCCCTTACAACTTTGATGTGGATAGGAGAATCAAGAAACAAGGACCCTCTCAAGAAGAGGAGATCAAGCAACTCAAGCGTACGATGGAAAAAGTGTTGGCACCTAAAAGTTCCTTTTCACTTGACTCTATTTGTCCCAATCCTTTTGATAGGAGTGTTTGTATGAAGGATTTTCCTAGAAAAGTTGAAATCCCCAGTATGACAAGTATGAAGACAATGGTGACCAACATGATCATGTGCGTTAGTTTTACATCATGAGTTTTGAATTTCACCAAGATGACTCCTATCTTATGAGATTATTTCCAAGGAGTCTCAAGGGCCAAGCCATGGAGTGGTTTACCAACATAACCCCTACCATCAAAACTTTCAAAGAACTTGTCCATAGATTTGTTCAACATTTTGCATACAACTTGTCAAGATCAATCACTATGTTAGACTTGTGCAATTTAAAACAGAACCAAGGGGAGTCCTTTGTTACCTTCTTACAAAGATGGAGATGATTGTGCTCTCGCTATTCTAGGACTATTCCTAAGCATGAAAGGATTGATATCATTGTTAGTAATTTGGTGCCTAAAATGTAGTACGAGGTTTGAAAGATGGTCTTTGATTCCTTCGACACTATGGTCAAAATTGCATGTCAAATTGAGGATATCTTGAAAGTGAAAGGCATTTTAACCAAACATAGAAATAACAACAATTGTCAGAATACTAACAATGTTAATAAGGACAAAGGAAAACACTTACACTAGAACAAGAATAAGAAAGTAGTCAATGATGGAGTTGTGGACTCTTCCCAACCCAAGGATCAAGGAGTCCTCCATTTGTCTAGTGCAGTCCAAGCTATGAAGCTCAACACATCCTCCAACCAACAAGAGCATAAACCAAAGTATCAAGAGAAGCCTAAGAAGGAGAGGCGACAATTTTCTAAATTGGGTGACTCCTATGAAGATGTTTTCAAGATGCTTATTCCAATAACCTTTCACAACCACAATATCCATCAAATTTCCACATACCTAATGTTAAACCTCATTGGTGGAATGAAAAATCTTTTTGCAAATTCCACAATGGCATTGGACATGACATCGAACATTGCTGGAAACTTAAACACCTTATTTAGGATCTTATTGAAAGTGGAAAACTTCAGATTGATGGATTGAATACCAATGTAGACCATAAGGCATTCAAGGAGCCTTTGCCCAAATATGAAAAGGGGGAAACCTCTAAACCCAAGAATGGCAAGGCCGAAATCAACTATACCTACACAAGTGCAAAAAACATGGTCAATATGCTTGAGATTGTTGAGGAAAGTGTCAACATGATGAGAGACAAAGATCCTTATGATTATGATGTGGGCTCTCCTCCTATATTTGATGAAGAACTTGTGGTGATGCTTAGGGGTCCTCACTCTCAAAGGTCATCCCAAGCTCTTAACGCTGTCACCAGAAGCCAAAATCAATGTCCTATGGTTAATAGAGGTCCTAGTTCCAACCAGTCCAGCAAACCCAAGTAAGTGACATCTAAAAATGTCACCATCAAATCAACAGTCAACCCTAAAATGAGCTATAATCTTGTTGACTAGTTACAAACAACACCAGCTCAAATCTCAATCTTTGAACTCTTGGAATTGTCTCCAAGACATAAGCATATCCTTGAGGATGCTTTGCATGCAACCAATATTCCTAACAACATAGATGTTGACCAATTCTAGAACATGGTTAACCACCTTTCCATCCCTCATTAGCTAACATTCTCAAAAGAAGATGACAAAGCTTTGAGCCATCCGCATAATATTTCCCTCCATATCAAAGTCATGATTCACAAGACCTGTGTCAAGTGTGTGTTGATTGATGGGGGTGCTGGGCTCAACATTTGTTCTTTGAGTCTGTTGAAGATAATGGGTTATTCTGAGCAAGTTATTGATACCCAAAAGAAAATTACCATTAAAGCCTATGATGAGGTAGAGAGAAGGTCTAAAGGGTTAGCCATCCTTTCTATTAGAATTGGCCCTATTGAAAAGGACATTTTGTTCCAAATTGTTGATGCTGGTCCTCTAGCATATAATATCCTACTTGGTAGACCGTGGATCCATGACATGCAAGCAGTGCCATCCACCTACCACCAATGTGTTAAGTTCCCATATAATGGAGTGGAAGTCTATATATCTAGGGATAGCACATTATCTGTAAATGCAATTTCAATAGGGACTCATGTTCCTCTCAATAAGGAAGTAGAGGATTTTGATGCAACTCTAGAACAATGCAAAAATAAGTTCAAAGACCTTGGTATGGGGGGATATCAAATTGACTCCTTTACAAAACTACCAGTCTCACCTAGGTCCTATGGAAAACCTTCACAAGAGATGTGTCCTTCATCTTTATCCATGACTCTATTTCGTACATTTGTAGAGTCCTCAGTGCCCATACATGATGAAAAAGAAGAGGTGGTTGTTAGAGATTGGATTTACAAAGAGGAAAAATACAAGTACAATGAAAACTTTTCCCCATCTCCTAAGGCTTATTGGAGAGGATATACTTTGGTCAAAAATATGGGTTACCTAGGACATGGTCCTCTTAGTCACAAATTAGATGCTAAGGATGAACCACTCGATCATGCTCTTTTTGGATGTAGGTCTAAAAAAATGGTTGACCTAGGTTTTGAAAGTTAGAACAATAAAACTACTCCTATCCTTGCTATGATGGATAGTGATGATGAATCAGACTACATACCCAATTTTCAAAATCAACAAGATAGGTGTGAATATTGGGCCCCTTCCACCAATCTCCTTTGGGGAGATTTAGACAATTCAGCTGCCCATACAATAGTTTCAGACCTAGAACAAGAAGAATCCACTGTTAAAGGTCATGTTGAGGATCTTATTCAAGAACATCAATACATGAATGGAATTCAAGGAGATGTTACCCTTAGTGACATTAAAGTCTCTACCTCAAGGCCTCAAAAATATGCTTGGTGTAAACATCCCAGTCAGGATTTAGATACAGACTCACATGAGTATGAGTGGGAATCTCTCTCTAATTCTTCTACAGTCAACTTGGACATTGATGGTGTCCATACATATGGTTCCCAACCTAAGGCAGCTAATGAGTCTAGTGTAGGATTAGAGGATTGGAATCCATGAGTTTCTTTAGTGGACGATGCTTCATTTGGTAGGATAAATCTTGATTTGGGTACTTTAGAGGGATACTTGATAGACCCTAACTCTGCGATCACTAGAGATGATACCATTCACATACACAATATTGAACTAGTCATTGACCTACCCCTTACCAATTCTCATCTAATCGATTGGTCTCAACGCTATCAGGAGCCTCAGCTCTTAACCTTCCAGAATGACTATGAGATAGCATGCTACCTAAATGTCCTTGAGCCCATAGTCTCTTCTACCAGTGAACCAACTACAAGCATGATAGAACCAGATATCAAGTACCTAATTCAAAAAATGAAATGAAAAGCAAAAAAGAATAATATTTATGATGGTGAAAACCACTATGTGGCGGTGTCAGAACCTAAAAAAGTAAAAATAAAGGATGTATCTGAGGGTGAAAACCTCTCCAAGGTGCCTAAGGATGAGGTACTTGATCATCTCCCAAGTTATTTTCAAGATAGATCTTCAGTTCTTTTCGAGCCTACACAGCCAATTAATTTGAATATAGAAGAGGCTCCACAAATAGTACATTTGGCTCAATCTCTATCAACACAAGAAAAAGAAGCATATAACAAGTTCCTACAGAGCAAGAAAATTAATTTTTCTTGGACTTACTTAGACATGCCAGGGTTGGACACTAGTCTCATTATGCATCACTTGTCCATAGCTCTAGGTATAAAACTAGTGAAACAAAAATTGAGGAAAATGCATCTTGACATAGCTCTTCTTGTCAAAACTGAGCTAGAAAAACTCCTCAGTGTGGGATTTATAAGAGCCATTGATTATGTCAAATGGATATCCAATATTGTACCAATTTCAAAACATGACAAGTGCATTCGCGTCTACACATATTTTAGAGATCTTAATAAAGCATGCCCAAAGAATGATTTTCCACTTCCGAACATAGACATGATAGTGGACATGACCACGGGTTATGAGATCTATTCATTCATGGATGGTTTTTCTAGGTATAATCAAATCAAGATAGCTCCTGAAGACTAGGAAAAGACTACATTCACTTGAGCATGGGGAACCTATTGCTGGAATGTCATTCCATTTGGATTAAATAATGTAGGAGCTACTTATCAAAGAGCTATGACAACTATCTTCCATGACATGATGCATAAGAATATGGAAGATTATGTGGATGAAACCTTGGCAAAATCTAAAAAAAGGGATACACACCTAGGAGATTTAGAAGTCATTCTAGATCGTATGGAATAGTTTCAATTAAGATTAAATCCCAAAAAGTGTGCATTCAGAGTCACCTCTGGAAAAATGCTAGGATTTATCATTTCAGCCAAAGGAATAGAGGTGGACCCAAAGAAAGTTCAAGAAATATTGGATATGTCACCTCCCAAAAACATCAGCCAAATGAGGAGTCTCCAGGGATGCCTTCAATCTATAAGGAGGTTTATTTCACAACTAGCTAATAGAGCTCAACCCTTTAATAAGACTTTGCACAAAGGGGTTAAATGTGTCTGGAATGAAGATTGTTAGCAAAGCATGGACCAAATCAAGCAATACTTAGCGAATCCTCCAATCTTAATGCCTCCTATCCCAAGAAAACTACTCATAGTGTATGTGTCAACAACAAAATCTTCCCTAGGGGAATTATTAGCTCAACTTGATTATACTGGAAAAGAAAGAGCTATATATTACATTAGTCATACTCTTGTGTCATATGAGGTTAATTACACTAGTATTGAAAAATCTTTCCTTGCAGTGGTGTTTGCTTCCCAAAAGTTGTGACATTACATGCTTGTGCATACAATACACCTCATTGAAAAAATTGATCCTCTCAAATATTTGCTTGGTAAGGATGCTCTCATAGGTAGACTTGCTAAGTGGATGATGATCTTATCAGAATTTGACATAGAGTATGTTGAGCGTAAGGCTATAGAAGGACAAGCCATTGCAGACCAATTGGTTGATTTTCCAATTTGAGATAAAGCGCCCATTCAAGTTGAATTTCTAGATGAGCACATAATGTACATGACTACAAGAACATGGAAGATGTTCTTTGATGGCTCTTTCATACAAAATGGTTCAGGAGCTAGAGTGTTATTTGTTTCTCCTCATGGGTACACAATTCCTAAGTCCTACAAACTATTGTTCCCATGTACAAATAACATTGTTGAGTATGAGGCCTTGACAAATGGATTAAAAATGGCTATAGAATGGAGAATCAAAGAGTTTCATATCTATGGGGATTCACAATTAATAGTCAACCAAGTTAATGAAGAATACCAAACAAAAGATGAAAAATTGTACCCTACAAGAAAATGGTTGATTCATTGAGATGATATTTCACCTTTGTTACATTTCAACAAATCCCTAGAGTAGAGAATAAAGTGGTTGATGCTATGGCTACATTGGCTTCACTTCTTCAACTAGAACAACATGAGTCCACATTTGAATTCTTGGTGGAAGAGCTATGCTACCCTATCTATGACTCCCAAGAAAGCCAAGTTGTTTGTACCCTTGTTGGCCATGAGTCATCTTGCTATGGTGCTATTTACTCATACCTCTATGATGGCATTATTCCTGAAACCTTCAACCACTCTGAATGAAGAAACTTAACCCAAAATGCCTCTCACCACACCCTTATCTCTGGTGATCTGTATAGGAGGGATTTAGATGGGACACTTCTTAGGTGCTTGGAAAAGGATGAGTCTGACCAAGCATTAGCTAACATTCATGAGGGTATTTGTGGAGGACATTCCAATGGTCTTTCCATGGCCCGAAGGTTGCTTAGGGTTGGGTACTATTGGCCTACCATGCAGACATATGCAGTAGCTTTTACTAAATCATGTGAAAAGTGTCAGAAATATGGTAGCCTAATACATGCTCCAAGTAGGGAGCTTATTCCTTCTATTTCTCATTGGCCATTTCAGTGTTGGGCCTTTGACCTTGTTGGGTAGATTCATCCCAACTCATCAAGTGGACACAAATTCATCATCACTGCTACTGATTACTTTACCAAATGGGTAGAAGCTATCCCACTTTATGTTACCTTAGGCAAGATAGTTTCTCTATTTATTTTGAACCATATCATTTGTCGGTATGGAGTCCTTCTAAAATAATTACTGACAATAGAGGTCAATTTAAAAATAAGGACCTTAAACATCTTTGCAAGAAGTTCAAGATAAAATAGCATTGGTCCTCCATTTACTTCCCACAAGGAAATGGACAAGCAAAGGCTTCAAATAAAACCATTCTTAAGATTCTCCATAGAATAGTTCACAAGAATGGAAGAGATTGGCATCTATAGATAAATGCGGCCTTGTGGGCCTATAGAACAAGTATTCATACTCCAATAGGGGCTACTCCTTTTTCCCTCACTTATGGTACTAAAGAAGTGTTACCTTTAGAGGTGGAGATTCCTTCCCTTAGAGTTTCCCTTAAAGGTCTACTGACAAATGAAGACTACCATGCCATGAGGCTCCAAGAACTAGAACTTCTAGATGAAAAGCATAAAGCATCATTTGATCACATGAGAGTCTACCAAAAGTGTATGTCCAAAGTATTCAACAAGAAGGTTCACCCTAGAGAATTGCAAGTGGGGTATCTTCTCCTATGAGAAAACCCTAAGAACTAACAACATAGAGAACAAAAGGGAAAATTTGAACCTAATTGGCTTGGACCATACATCATTACTACTACTTTTGGGATAGGTGCTTATTTACTATTTGATCCAGAGGGAGAGAAGCTCCCTAATCCTATCAATGTCTTGCACCTAAAGAAGTTCTATCCATGATGCCTATTCTATCTAGGGTCATCCTTTGTACATATTTATTGATCCTGAAAAAAGTTCAAAAAAAATTCATATATGATGTTGAAAAAATCCTAAAAAGCATATAAAGTCCTGAAAAAAATACAAAAAAATCAAAAAATGCAAAAAATTCAAAAAAAAAAGAAAAAGTGTCTTGGTGAAAACCTAGAAATAGGTGCCTTGGTAGCAAAAATACAAAAAAATTGAAAAAATCAAAAAAATCTCCAAATGGTGAAAAATTGGAAACAGGCGCTACTTGAGGCCTTTACACCTTTGTTACTTAGCATGCATCCTTGACACTTAGCATTTCTCCATCTTTCCTTGTCCTCATTGCCTTGGTTTGGAATTGGTCTTTGTCTTTGTCTAGGTGGCATAACTGTGTTAGCTTCAGTCTCTAGGATGCGTTGGTCTTTAGGACATCTTGCAAATAGTGTTTTTCAACACCACCCCAAACTGTGTTTTTCAACACTACCCTAGCATCAAGTGTTTCTCAACACTTATCAGATATCTTACCCACAGTCTAGCATGATATGATATCTCTCACTGGCAGATGTGATACTCAAATTTTGACTCTGTGACCTACACACACGCACTTAAACACTTGACTCGCTGAGACTTGTTTGAATTTATTTCTTTATGTGTTGTCTATGATGATTTCTTTGCTAAGTGTTCTATCCATAATAGTTTTTGAAGATGCCAAGCTAGAAGACTGGGGGCACATGGACATGTTTTATTACTTTTTCTGCTTGTGGGTATATTTTGTTAGTCCTAACTATCATTAGCATTTACGCTTGTTCCACTTGACATTAGGGTCTACAAGGAATTATCCTTGACTATTTTTATAAGTGCATACTTATAGCCATCTTGACTTTCTTTGGGTCTCGATGTGAGTATAATCTTGCCATATTAAACTTAGGAAATCTCACTGCACTAGTCATCTTGACGTATATGTCTTTGGTGCTTAGATGGGATTCCCACATATCTATCTGATATAGATCATATTTAGATTCACATAGTCATACTAGTGTACATTATATGATCTTGTGATGCTACCAATAATGCTCGATGATGAATATTAGAGTCTAAAAGCTTTATGACCTTGCAAGTAAACCACTTTTCATAGTAGCTTGCATTTTTAGGTTCATGTTAGTTTAGTTTTGAATCTTGCATATGGAGAGAGCTCTCCTTTTATCTTTTGTGGATTTATCGGTCAGCTATGCTCACCTTTCAATTTTTCTCAATCATGTCTTTCACTCCTTTTCTTTCATACATCCTTTTTCTATCATCACAAGGGGTTAATTTTATCATAATATCTATCCCAAAAAGATCATTTTTACAAACATGAGTTTATATCATAAAGATGAGAACTAAACATACATCTATGAGAGAGATTATACATGAGCATATATATCATGCACCCCTAGCTAATTTTGACATCCTCGATCCATTTTCAGGATCAAAATCAAAATCTGAGTTCATCTTTATAGTCAAAATCACATTTCAAAACTTTCTCCTTCTTCTGCGCAGTTGGCTAACCATTTGAGGCCTAATCCTTTGATCTTTGTTGGGGCATATTCATTTCTTCATCCCCATCTCTTTCAATCTTCTAGTCTTTCATTCATTTTCATTCACTTCTGAGGTTTGACTTCATCTTTATCCTATATCTTTCTCAGTCAAACCTAGTCAAACTAGGGCATATCTTCACTACTTGATGGTTATCCTATCATCTTTCACCTTCAATTGTGATTTCTAGTGATTTGATCAGATTTATCAATTTACTATTTCTTCTTTACTTGATTTCAATTTCAATACCAAGGGAGTAGTACCTATCAGCTTCAATCCTTGATTCAACTTTATCAATCAAACCTTGCTTGAGATTCTTATCTCTTATTTCAGACTTGACAATTTCCTATTCATAGGTATGTTGGTCTTGTCTTTCAGCTTATCTTTGTTAGCTTATGCTTATCTTTGTCCTGATGTGTTCCCATCCATCAAACACACATCTGGGCTGTTTTGTGATCCCAAATCGATCTCACATTAGTCAAAGAGGGGAAAATGTATGCACCCTAAAATGGTTTTCTAGACTTTGGGCCCCATTCAACAATTTATCAAATCCCTAAATCAATATTTTCAAAAATTAATATTTTTCATATATCAATTTCCTTGATCAAATCCTATTTTATCATTTAGTCGATTATTTTTTATGGCCTCACAATTTTATTCTAAAGTCTTTATTTATTTAAAAGGAATTTCCTCCCCTTTTATTAAATAAAAAGCCCCCACTTTTCCTCTTATCCTAAGTTGCACAAATAAACCATTATTCCTATTTTACAAAAAGGAGAAAAAGCCTTTTTGTCTCATATGGACACAAAAGTCAACTCTTATTTTCTCATTAGAGGATATTTGTGCACATGGATTTCTCCTCTTTCAAGCTCCACCCTTGATTAAATCTTTTGCCTCTTAATCTTCATGGTTCATTCCTTTTCAATTCCTTGAAAAGGAGAGCTCTCTTCTCATTCTAAGATCCCAACTTTGAATACTAATCTTATGCTATAGGATTTCTTGGAGACTTTGGAGCTTTGGAGATCTTCATGCATTTAGCTTTCATTCTTGCATCATAGCTTCATGTTTATGATTTCTAGCTTAGTTTCCTCTATGCTCTAGATTAGCTCACATAACTTAATTATAAAGGATTTGTAATACTTTCCTTTCATAGCTTAGCTTTCATCTTCATTCTTAGCATAGTTGCATTGCATTTCCATTCTTGATTCTTGAGGATATTGGCACTCTTGCCCTTGTCTCTTTGAATCTCCCATTGTGTGGTTTACTAGCAAGGTTGCATGCTTCAATAGCTCTAGCTGAGAGCACCATCAACATCCTTGTGACTCCATGCCTAGGGAGCTCTAGGCCACTTTCTCAAGGTTTCTCATTCATGGATTACCTTGGAAGTAAAGACTTAGAGAAGTGCACTATTTAGTGTGTACAACATGTATGGTGCATGGTTAATGTAGTAGGAATTTGATCCATTGGAGGGGGTCTTTTTGTGGTTTAATCAACTTATTTATGAGCTAAGGATGGTGAATCATCCCTTTATTTGAAAGTATAGCATTCGGAGGTCATACGTTGACCAAGCCCTATATTATAGGGGTTTTAGAGGAGAAAATTAGGTATTTTGCATATGGAGAGGTTTGAGAACCAAATTAGTTGTAGAATCCATGGTTTGGGAGCATTTTTTAACTGTTATAAAAGTCTCAAGGTCTAGGATGAAGAACTATTAGGGGTTTCTTTCTAAAATGAGTCAAATTAGCCCTCCTAGTTCAATGACAATGTCAAATTTGAGAGGATTGGTCCAAAGCACCTATGGTTGATTTTTGGGTATGTGGTCAAGATTCCAAAAGCGTATTGGAATATGTGATTTTTTTACATATTTATTTGGGAAAGGTTTGAGAAAATATTTGAAAACCCTTGTTGTACTGGTAGGACTATGCCAGATTGGGCAATTTGGAGAAGAGGGACAAATTGATTGCAAGAAGGATTTTATATGTTTGTGTGAAGATGAATGAAGAATATTTGGATCCTTAGGAAGTTAGGATCACCTTTTAAAAAATTTCCATGTGTTTGGTTGATGAACCCTATTGGTTGAGGGGTGCACTTGTATGGAGCATGAAGTAGGATTGACTAGTTTGGGTTTGAGATCCAAGGTGTGGAGTCTAGTGGAGCTAGGGTGATTGAATATTGGCCTCTGATAGGTCTATAGAGTGGGATGGGTCTTAGAGTAACCTTAGAATGAAGTTGAAGAAGTTTCTTTTATGGGAAGAAGGAAAGAAGTTATGAAAACTGCAAAGAAAAGATTACTTACCACTAGCCTATCTATTCTACTAGTGGATATCTATTATGTCAAATTGATCTATAGCACAATCTTTGTCACATCCTTAATACTGGAGTACAAATATTTACTGATATCTTTCTGAATAGGAGTCAAAGATTAAAGGATATCTATTTTTCCACTAGATATGCATTCAACCAAAATGGCCTAAAATAGAATCTTGACACCATACCTTAAATTATACCTCCAAAGATGGTCCAAAGATGTTGATGATGAAGCACCTTCTCTTTGTATTCTATGAAAGTAAATACATTTTAAAAGACCCATTTAGATGACTTGTTTGATCATAATTGTACTACTAAATAGCTGGTGGTCCAATTGTCTATCAACAATTATATTGTGAAAGGAATGGTCATAAGAAAGTCTACTTTCAAGATTTCATATTATTCACTTGTTTTTTTTTCTATTTAATATTGGCATAAGAATATTTACTGATATATTTTTTTGCTAAAAGTTAAGGATTTAGAATACCCATTTTACTAATGGTTATCCATTCTATCAAACTAGCACCAAAAAATTTGGCATCATCCTTAAGAGTGGTGTACTAAGATTTATTGATATCTTTCTAGCTCAGAATCAAGGAGTGCGGGTATCCATTCTACCACTATGTATTTGTTCTATCAAAATGGGCAAGGGTAGAATCTTGGCCTTATTGGAGTACTCCAAAACTCAACCCACCTTATAGATTTGATTACCTTGACACATCAGCTCGACAAGATGAAACATGGTACCATACAATCATATCAGTAAAATTAAAAAGTTTTATTCAAAGTCAAAAGTATCGAAGTAAAAATTGAAAGTGTTGATTTTTGCAATTCACTTTTCATTGAAGATAAACTTGACCACAACTAAATTTAATTTTGACCAAAACTTAACCCATCAAAGAGACCTCAATGCCTTGACTCATTGACTTGTACGTTGAAATGATACATGTTGGAGATTTGCCAGCAAGCCAGATTGTTGACTATATGTTTGTCATTGATGACATATGATAAGCAGCATGCATGGAAGCCTGATGAAGAGAGCCTTCAACATATGATGCATGGATATGTTATCAACATGAAATCATAGACACAGAGGTTGATTCTGAGTAAAGATAGTAATACAGTTATGTATATCAGTGAGTATTCCTAACAGGTCCCAAGAACAGTTATGTATGTGATAGAATGTACAATTGTAGTAGAGCCTTGTGCCTTTATACTTATGTTGTAGACATATTTATGATGTTATGTTCATGAATGTGTTAGGGATTTTCATTGTAGGATCAAACTTGGAAAAGGTATGGGCTAGATTCTTAGTTTAAGAGGACTTCAAGTTTGCAAGAAAAGCCTAATTAATGAGGATTGGATAAGATCCTCCTTCTGCTTCAAGCTCCATAGGACTCAGGTGGGTATTGCCTATGAATAGGTTACTTTATTTTCCAGTAAGCTTTTGATTAGTGTATTAGGTCTTCACTACTTTACTATTAGTTCTTCAAATTGATTCAATAGAACATTACTACTCTATAGACAACCCATAATATCCTAATACAAAGTATCATAATGAAAACTATACATGCGAAAGCATGAAGTAGTGGTGTAAGGATATTCATCCTTCTTCCTTTTAAGGAGGGGCAACCTAAATGATTCCCTTTTTAAGGAATCAAGAAATAAGAACTCTATGTTTTGGAGACAGTCCAATCTATTTAGTGCAATGAACATGAAATGAAAAATATACTGGTAATGATATGAAAGTTTTAGTTTTCTTCTAAAGATCTGTAAAAGATAAAACTATAAGAAACAAATACTAAACTAGTGCCTTATCCAATGGGAAAAAGAAATTCAAATGCAAACCAACAAGATAATTTCAAAAGAAATACAACAGTATGCCTTACACACTATCTGCAAATTCAAGTAGATTGCCTTACAAACTACTCTGTTAACAAGACATTGTTATTATCAACAATCCTTACTAATATATATACTCTTTCAACTAAATTATGAGAAGTTTTAATTCTTTCCTTCAAAGAAACTCACAATCAATTAAAAAAGTTGCTTTACAACTGGTATATTTTAAATGCCTAACATGTAAAACATACAAGAGTATAACATAAAAGTAAAGAGACAATACCAATATATGGCAGAAGTTGTAGTGTATTTGTATTAAAATCAACTTACCAATTACACTACAAATTCAATTACTCAGAAAGTCAAACACAAAATTTAGAAGTCTGCTTCAAAGTAATTATGTTCAATTTTTCTATATCTTTCTACCCTTCAAAAATGAATCTACAACTCTATTTATATCTCTCTGTTTCAACCATCTTGGAATTCCCTTATGAATGGGAATGAAACAAACTTCAGATGGTTGGAAACCCTAACCCTAAAAGCATAAAAGACAAATCATAAAAGACAAAAATACAACAAGCCCTCCGGCGGTGGAAAAACAAAGCATTTTTTGGACTATTCTACATCCTAGATCACTTGAAATCTTACACCTTTGTCTGCAAGTCTTCATGATAGCTGCGATAGTTATAACAAGATATGGTGACCACCATTTCAAGTTAACCTACACCATTCTTAAATGATAGCTTATCATCCCTGTATTCTAAGCTCAGGTGTCAGGTCCTCCAGATGTCTTCTTTACTCATCATCCAAAATATCCAGGTCAATTATGGCAAATCTAACCTTCTTGGGCTTTGTCAACTCATCCCATGTAGTTACTTCTTCTTTTGATGGCCAATTAAAGTTCTAGACAAGTTGCAACTATGCTTTTTGTCTCTCCCACTTGGCATCTGTTATAGCTTTGACATCTATTATGATTTTGGTGAGATCTGTCTTTGCCTTTATAGCTTCATCTAGGGTTTTATTGAAGCTTTCTACATCAACATTATTATCTTCACCTAAAAATGCCTCCTTCCTAGGAAATAAAAGATCAACATCTGATCTCCATTGATCAAGACTCTTTAGGGCTCCATCTACATTTACAATTGAAGGGATAAATTTGTTGGAACGGGAGTTGAGCATGGCTATCTTAGCCTTAATCAGATTTACCTTACCCTTAAAAAGTGGTAATATGGCTTTAATTATTTCAATCTCCTCACCAACCTTCACAACTATTTCTAGAATGTCACTCCCGAAAGATTGAACAAAGATCAATCTTTCAAAAAGTGGTGGTTTGACAAACCACACTATATGAAACTTGCTCAAAATTTGTACATAATTATTTACCTCCTTCTGTAATTCTAGCAATTTTCTATAAGCATTAAAGACAAGATCAAATATATCCTTAAATGCATTTATTCTATGTTGCAGAATATTTAATAGGGCCTGTAAGATAGCCTCATTCTTCTCATCATCTATCTTCTTCAATTCTGTAGCCACCTCTTCCTCCATCATCCCTTGTGCCTCAATTAATATAGGCTACTCAGGAGGTGTAGGAGCCACTATAGGAGTATTAATAATTTGTTGCTGCAATTCTTCTGCATGCTTCTCCAATGCCTTTACCTTATTATTTCTAAGTCCCTATCTTTTACAAGGGAACTATAGTCACTTAAAAGATCACCATATCTTTCTAATAATTGCTTTGTTTTTTCCTCATGCAATTTGGCAAATTGGTTCAAAACCTAAGAAATTTCTAGGTCCCCTGTATTGTCAATAGACCACACAATCTTATCACCTTCCATCTGCTCTTTTACATTCAAATTTTTTGGTTTCTTGTCTTTAGGGTATAGACTCCACATGGCTAATGCCTGATTCTTTGGACTATACCCAAATCCATTGAAGATATCCCCCACTTGGGTCTCTGAAGATAGAGTGACATTCGCTTGTCTCTTTATTTGATCAATTATAAAATCTAAATATAAACTCCATCCAGGTACAAGTAGCATGTTTCTCCATCTTACTAATTTCCTAGCCTCATCTGGAGTCAAAATCTCATCTTCTGGGTCATATTCTTTCAATTGTTGTAGTGCCTCATTTGGCACCTAACCCTCTTCAGTTATTTGCACACTAGATGAAACCTGTTGTTGCTTGTGCCACATTAAGAAGCTTTTGAATTCATCTGAATTAACAAAATTGTCATAATTGAGGAAAGCATCTTGCTCAATTATCCTCTCATCCTGGCCAAGAGCCAAAGGCAATTCAACATCTTCAGTCTCGTATCTTTGTTTTCTTTTTGCCTCTCTTACTGCTTTTCTTATCTCATGATTGTGAACACCAGTTCCTATGAACAGGGCACCTACTCTATCTCTTTTTCTTTTAGAAGGCTCCCTAGTGAGTAACTTCTATTTTTTATTGAGGGACTCAGTAGTATCATCAAAGCTAGGTAACTCATTGAGATTAATATTTTCACCTCCCTCTCCAGGCCCTTCAACCAATGGTTGTTCCATAGTTGGTGGGCTATACACAAGGTAGCCACCATCACTATCATTATCACATTCAGACTCAAAATGGGCCTTTTTGCCCTGATTAGTTTTATCAATTTGATCCTCCATGGACCTCATCAGTGTGTTGAATTGAGCCATCATCTGCTCAAGTCTTTGAAGGTAAGGCAAAGTAGGAAAGAACCTCCCAAACACCAATCCTTTACTCTTTAATTATTTTTCAGCATGAAATAATGTACTTAATTGATTTATTCTCTTCTCAACCTCACTATCTTCAATGATGTTCCTTATGACATCTTCCTCTAGATACTCCTCATGCTACTTATTGAAAGGAGTGTAATATTGCCTAGCAGCAGCCATGAATCCCTCTGTATCCACATATCTGTATGGTGCTGCAAACATCCTATATTTTTCTAGCCAAACATTTACCTTACTAAGAGCTCCTTTCCCAATTGTAAGATAATGCACTCTAAAGTGCCGAGGTGTGAAAGTTCCTTTCCTATGGGGAGTTAGATGTTCCTTATCTATCAACATGAGTTTCCAGATAAACTCTAAAAATGCAATCCTTGGTGGAACATAGAATGGAAGTAGATGAGGAGGCTGAGGGCATCCATAAACCCTAATCATTGTGTAGCCCCACTCATAAAAAATATCTCCCCAATTGTGACCCTTGGTCCACTTATCAATAAATTATTGAGGTCTCACCAATTGTAGAATTTTGGTGGATAATCTTTTAGAATTAACTCCCAGACTCCAGAGAATGGGGTACATAATCTAGTTTTCAAAAGCACTGAAATCCCACCTAGGGCAAGAAGGGCTCCAAATGGCTAACCAATATTGCACAGGGTTAGGCTGTCCATTCCATGTCATTTGTGGCTTGAGATCTTCTAAGTTTATGAGATCATAATTATGATACACAATAAGGCGCATCAACAAGGAGTACTGCATGAATCTAGGTGTAGAACTAGGTGTGAAATTTTTCAAAGACAATAAACCCTCATGCATTTTGTTTATTATAACCAATAAAATCATATCCTTTGTTCACCTGATGGTTCTGTGAATCCATTACCAACATCAAAATATCAAAGCTAATCCTCTCTGGGCCAGTATCAACTCCCAAGACTTGGAAAATCCCATATGCAATATATTTCATATAAAATTTGAGATCCTTGTATTGATATGGAGTTCACCCAGTCATAGGTGCAACAAAATTTCTATTTTCTTTAGGCATATGGCTCTTAATCTCCTTAGAGACTACCGTAGCCTCTTTGATATATCTATTTTCCTGGGCTTGCAAATTTATCTTAGTGGTCATTGGAATCTGAATTCTGAAAGCCTTCATAAAAGAATTTATGTCTAGGGTTACAAGTGGAGATCCATCACCTTTTCTAATAGTCCTAGAGAGGGGGTCATAACATTGAGACAACATAAGAAATGCATCTACATCTAGAAAAACCTCAGGAACAATTAATTTAGCTAACCCTAATGTCCAAGGGTTTGAAACTGGAATTGCACTATCACGATTCTTAAAAAAGTAACTAAATAAACACATGACTATAACTTTAGGAGTCTTGGCATCTCTATAGTAAGCTAATTCATCCATAAAATAATCATCACTGACCTTTTTGTTCTGAGATGAACTAGGCAAGAGGGTGAGGAACTCATCTGAAAAACTTTCTTTTACTTTTTCCTTAGACCCTCGGCTGGTGGAGGCTCTGCTTGCTATTCCTTGACCCATTCTAACTGAAATTTTGAAAATTATCTGCAAAATCACTGGTCACACTAAAAATCTAGGAAAGCTCTGAAAAAATAATGCCGTGTACTCTTCAAAATGCTCCGTAATCCTCCCATGTGTAGTATGTAATTATTTTATTCTGCTGAATTGAATGCACCACCTAGCCTGATACTAAAAAGCCATGAAAATGTTACTTCTACCATTACTTAGCATGAACGGGCTCAATTCACTAGTCGTAGCTTAGGAAAATGACAGATAATCAAATTTGATTATTTAGAGACCTCGCGACTGAAGAGAAGTCTCACAATCATCAATGATGTTGGCGCCTTTTAAAATGTTTATGATATTTGGTGACTAAGAAGGCTCCTCAGAGTTGCTAAATGATTTTACACTTTATGAATTCTTTATGAGATTTAACGATCATTACAAATTTTTGATCTAGAGACTTAGCGATCATAGTTGACCTCTTTAGTCTCTCTTTAATTTTTCACATTTGGAGATTACTTGACTATAGCCTATGTCTTAGTTGTAGGTGAAATATTTCTCATTACAAGATTATGCGACTAAGACCACCTTTTATTTTTGTCATGAGATCTGGTGACAACAGCCAAACTCTAAGTCACGGAACATGATCGACTTTTCAAACTTTTTTTTGAGATCTCCCGACCCGGCCATCTGGAGATTTAGCGACTGAAGGGAGGAATTCTTAATTTATCTTATCTAGAGATTTGGGGACTATAGTCTATCTCATAGTCACTGAAAGTTTTTCCTCTTCTGAGTTTCCTATTGAGACTTCACGATCACCACAACATCAGGATAAAATCAATGGCTGAGATGAAGTAGCTAACTAATCCTTCTTTTTAACTTGGCATCATCTTGAGATTATGCAACTGTATGTATTTCCTAGTTGTAATATACTTTATCTAACCTTGGTTACATTTGGAAACTTGGAGACTACCTCAATTCTCAGAGTCACTGAAAGATTTCCTAAACCATAGTTTAGTTCTAAGATTACATGCCATCCATTGATCAAATCTTCATCTCACGGCTAATGCTGAGTCTTTCAATATTTTATAACTTAACTGCTGCATCTAGAGATCTGGAGACAACTATGTTGCTAGATCATTGACCGTGTAGGAGATAACCACCACCTTTGGGAGATAATGCGACCACTAAAAATCCAAGTCACTGAATGAAATGACTAACCACATGAAGACCTAGAGACCTAGTGATCAACTTAAAATAAGACCGCACCTTCATTTAGAGATTTAGCGACTATAGAGGAAAATCATAATCACTGAGAGATACTTCACTTTAATAAATCATTCAGAGATAACCCGACCAAAGGTGATTTTTATCCAGAGATTGTGCAACTATAGTTTTTCCCATGCAAAATTTATCACAGCAATCACTAGATCTTGAAAAAAATTACTGAGACCTGGAGACAAAAAGGTAATCACTAAGTCGTTTGAAAATAAAGAATATTCCAAAGTGCTTATGAGATCAGGCGACAAAGAGCTTTCAGGAAATCGCTAAATATTTAGGAATATTCTTATTTCTTTGGGAGACTAAGTGACTAACTGAGGAAAAATAACATGCACATGATTAAATCAAAACTTAAGTGACCTAATAAAGCAATAGAGAAATAGAAATCCAAAGACTCAAACTAGGGCTTTTTCTAATTTTCAAAGATACTTAGACCTAGAAAACCCTAAAGACTGCAAAATTCTCAAAAATATCCTATCTTTTTGGGGCAAAAAAAAAAAATAGAGATTTTAACCAACAGTGGCTCTATTTAAGGATGTTAAAATGCAAGTTTTAACAAGAACCATAGATCTCTAGCACGTAGACCAAAAACCACACTAACCTAGAACAAGAACTGAAACACACAACCTAAAAGGAAACAAACCTATACAAGATTTACAAGAGATTTACATATGCATGAAAATCAAAAACTTAATTGAAGAAGGGCTTCAAGAATTTCCCATGCACTGGAAACTCAAAAAATTCACCATCCATATTCTTCAACAAGTAGGAGTCTTTCCCAAAACTCTCATGAATCACAAAGGGACCAAGCCATAATGATTCAAATTTTTTATGTTTCCCTTTATCTTCTGCTCTCACATTCCATTGAAGCACTGAGTCATTTGTTTTGAATTTTCTAGTAGTTTCTCTTTTATCAAAATGGTACTTCATCTTCTATTGCAACTTGATATTATTCTTTTGAATTTCCCTTCTCAGTTCATCTAATTTAGTCAATTGCATGATTCTATCCTGCATAGGCTCTAACACATCCAGTTCCTCATCTTGAATAAACTTATAGACTGGAATTAAATTATTTATGGGTAACCTTGACTGCAGACTGTATACAAGCTCAAAGGGAGACTTCCCAGTGGCTTTCTTCACTATGATCCTATTTGCCTATAGGGCCATCTTTAACTTGGAATGCCAAGCTCTCTTATTTTTCTCAAGTGTTTTCTTCAAGATTGTTAGAATGCTTTTGTTGTTGGACTCAGCCTATCCATTTTCTTGAGGATGATAAGGAGATGAATAAGATGTCATGATTCCATTGTCTTTACAAAACTACTTAAACTCATCTAATCTGAAACACATTGCATTATCTGTGATCAATGTCATGGGGACACCAAATCTGGTTAAAATGTTTTCAAGTAAGAAGTCAATAACAATTTTACTTCTTGTCTTCTTTGTGGGAATGGCCTATATCCATTTTGTGAAGTAGTCAATTGAAACAAGTACATAACTATGTCCTCCACTAGATTTCTCAACAAATTCTCCTATGAAATCCATTCCCCGCATGGCAACTGGTGCTTCAGCAGTTATTGGGTTTAACAATAGTGCTCCTAAGTATTTTAATTTGGAAGCAAATTTCTGACAGGCTTCACATTTTTTAACAAACTAAAAAGAATCCTTAAACAATGTAGGCCAAAAATAGCCAGCCCTTAAAATCTTGTGGGCAGTAGTCTTTGCTGAATAATGACCCCCACAAACACTAGCATGCATTTCACCCAAAACCTTCTCTGCTTGATCTATGTCAAGACAAAATAAAAAAATTACATCACTATTCTTCCAATATAAGTCACCTTTTATCAATGTGTACTTCTAAACCTACAATCTTAAGGATCTCTTTTGATTGTCAGTCATGTGCTCTGGACACTTGGCATTCTTAATAAAATATACTATATCAGCATAATTCAATTGCATCTCAATACTTGTTACTATTCTATCTGAAATTCCTTCATTGTTAACCTATACTAAATCCATGTTTTCTTCAGTCATTAACTTTTCCAGACCTTGTCCTCTTACCAACTTGGTGATATGGATTTCTAAATTGAATTCTTGAAACCTGGTGATCCACTTGAATCTCTTACTAGTAACTTCAAACTGAGTAAGGACATCCTTCACTGCTGCATGTGGGACATATGCCACTACCTTGGCACAAACCAAATAAGGTCTAAAGGATTTGACTGCCTTTACCAGTGCATAAACCTACTTCTCCATCATCTCATAGTTTAATTCAACAGCCTACAAAGATTTGCTAAAAATGAATTCAGATGTTCAAAACCCTCTTTATCCTTTTGTAATAATACAACAGCAATAGTGTGAAATGATGCAAAAGAGAAAAGTGAAAAAGGCTTGGTATAATCAGGAGACCTTAGTACTGGTGCCTCTTGAACTACCTTTTTAATTTTATCAAATGCATCTTGAGCTTTTGTAGTCCATTGAAACTTGACATTCTTCTTAAGAAACTTCACTATGGATTTGACAATTTCAGCAAAATTTGCAATGAATCTCCTAACAAAATTGATCTTTCCTAGAAAGGATTGTACACCTTTGAGATTTTTAGGTGCAGAGACCTTCTGAATGGCCTCCACTCTCTCTGGGTCAATTCTAATTCCTTCCTTTGATACTATGTGTCCCAACAATTTTCCTTCTTTGACTGCAAAGTTACACTTTTTAGGATTTAAAGACACACCATATTCTAAGGCTTTATTAAATATTCTCTCAAGGTTTGAACAATAATCCTCAACCCTTTTGGAATAAGTAGTCAAGTCATCCTAGTACACAACCATAAACAAATCTATATATTCTTTGAAAGCAACATCCATGGCTCTTTGAAAAGTTGCTCCAACATTTCTAAGGCCAAATGGCATTCTATCATATACATAGGTTCCCCAAGGTGTTGTAAATGCTATTTTAAATTGCTCAGATTCCTTCACCAACACTTGATTATACCCAGAGAAACCATCCATCATGGACAGTAATTCACATCCAGTGACCTTGTGCAACATTGCCTATAATCCACACACAATCTAATATACCCATTCTTTTTTCTGACTGGGACTAAGTTAGATACCCAAGTTGAATGCCTTATAGGTTGGATTATTCTTGCATCACTCAACTTGACTAGCTCCTGCTACATTTTAGGAGCCAATAGGGGATTGATTGGTCTTTGCTTCTGTCTGAATGGTTTCACCTCATTCTTTAATGGGATTTCATGTAGGAAAAAATATTCCCTATAAGCTTTTAAGTCATCATATGACCGTGCAAAGACATGCTTATACCTCCTCAACAATTTAATCAGGTTAGTTCTTGTGTGAGGATCTAGGCCCTTCCCAATATAAACCTTCTGAGGGGCACTGTATGATCCTAAATTTATTTCTTCTAAATCTTCAAGTTTAGCATTTCTTGTCTTCATCATATACTCATTTTGACTTGTATACAGGGCTTTTAATTCTATTAGACCTCTTGGAATATGATTTGTATTTAATTGAATAACTTCATTTCCCAAAACCATATTCTTACCATCTATCTCTTCAACCAAAGCATTACAATCTATGAGTTGATCTTCATATAGGTCAAGATAGTGGATAAACTTTAAAATGTCATGATCATCCTCAAAGATCTACCAATTGTAAATGTTTTCTAAAACAACTAGCCTACTTTTGATTTCAACTATTGATACCCCAAGCAAAGTTGAATCATCTCTCTTCAAAGCAACATTGGCCAAAAAATCAGCCATTATGTTCTTGGATCTTTCTACCCAATTAATATTGAAGGCATCAAATAACTTAATCTGATCCCAAATAACATGCTTATACATCTTTAATCTATCATTCTTTACTACATATTTGGACCTTACTTGTGCAACCAGGAGTTCAGAATCACTATAAACACTTACCATGCCTCAAATAAATATTCAATCCTAAGGACAATGCTTCATATTCTGTAGTATTATTTGTGCATTGAAAATTTAATAGGAAGGAATATTTGAAAGTGGTATCTGATGGAGATATGAATAAAACTCCAGTGCCAGAACCTTCCTTTGAACAGGCTCCATCAAAGTATATTTTCCATAATCTCTCTTGCTATTTTTTTCAGTTCTGCAACCAATGGATCTACCTCTTCCACTGGTGGGATAGTCTCCTCTACTCTAAAATTCTCCATGTCAACATCCACACAACAATTGAAATGATCATCATTTATCTCAATCATATGTGGAGCTCTATTTTCTCTAGAAACCTTGACATTATCACCATCAATATTGAAAGTTGCAAAAGACAAATCACATTGTATACTGCGTCCCATTGAAGCACTCCATTTTCTTGACAACAACATTCCATACTGAGGTTGAATGTCAACCACTAACACACTCATAGTTAGCAACTTACCAAGATATGCTTCAATTCTATAGGGTAATGCTTTTATAGTACCAATAACTGGCACCTCTCTAGAGTCCATAGCTTGACACCTTCCATGAGGTGTATCAACCTTCAACCCTAATGATTTCATAATTTCTACAAGCATGATAGTGTTGGAAGCCCCAGAATCTATCATAGAATTTTTGAGATGCTTTCCATTCACAATCAAAGTTAGAAAGAAAGGATCAATTTTTCCAAGTACATCATTAACAACAGTTGTGTCCAAATAAATTTGAGGGATCTCTGAGATAATATCTCCATTTTGGTTTGTACTGGCATCATCAAGAACCTTTGTTTTTTAAGATTTGTCATGGTTTTGAGTGTCAATGTTAGTAACACCATTTACCCAACTTAAAGCCTTCTCCTTATGTTCCTCTATTCTCATCATTTCTAATAAAAGGACCTTGACAGTGATTTGTGATAACAATTTGCTCATGTCAATGGGAACATACTTTGAGTCTATAACATCTTTCTTAATGATAGTGACTTCTTTATTTTCTCCATGTGTAATCAAATTAAGACTATCTTTGCTCTAAATCTTTACTTCCTTTTGCAAAGAAGATATAGTATCTACAAGAGGCTTGGTTTTTACCTTATAAGCAATGGTTGGCTTAGTGAAGGTGACATTTTTCTTCACCTTGGTTTTGTTAACAACTTCAATAGCCTTTTTCTTATCTTGGACTTTTTTTTCATCCTTTTCTATTTTCTTGATGAAAATTCTAGCAGGCCTACCACTTGGACTACCTACCACTCTATTCCTCAAGTTATAATTGTTTTTAGCTTGAGTCACCATGTCTTCTATTATCTAAGCAATTTCTTCATCAGATGGTCTCCTTAGGACAATAGATTCTTCATCTTTTGAAGTGTTACACTGAACATTATCCAAAGGACTATCATCTTCATCAAAGAAAACTTTTTGGTGGTAGATCACATTTCTAACTTGAGAACTATACACATCCTGACTTTCATCTTCCTCTGTAGAGTCCACTTCATCACAAATGTAGGAAGAGGTCATACCACAACCTTCATCATCATATAATTCTTACTTACTAGTCTCTTGTTCATTATCTATAGAAACACTTTGGGCAACTGCACAATAATAGGAATCATGTGGCGATTGGAAAATTACACACCAAGGCACTTCATCAGTCACGTTGACCAAATTTTTGTGTAAGGGGTCTGGGGTTCTATCTTTAGATTTATCTCTTCTTTGAAGGAGTACTGGCTTTCCATCCTTCCACTGAGTATTATAAGGATAGTTATGCATTCTAGGTAACTTGTTAAAGTTATTGAAAGAAGGTCTATCATTTCCTTGTACTTTATTATTTCTTGCTTCACTAGGCTTCAAATCTTTTATTGCTTTCAAGATTTTCTTCAAAATATCTTCATCTCTTGGTTTTGTATCAGATTTCCCAAGTTCTTTTATGCTTGGGATTAGAGATTTATAATCATCCCTTCTTCCTAACTTCCCTAATATTCTTCTGTTTCTTTCTATATTGATAGCCAATTTGTAAGCTTCTGCAAGGTTTCTAGGATTCTTGTCTCTCAAAAGATACCCCATTTTTGAATCAAAAGCATTTAGGTATGTGACCAAACAAATCTTGTCATCTAGTCTGATAACTTGCAATAATTTATGCATAGCTTTCTGAAATCTGACATTGAACTCAACAACACCCTCATTTGGGTTTTTCTTTATGTTTTTTAATTCATTAAGCATGAAGCCTTCATTGGTCTTATCACCATATTGTTCTTTGAAAAAATGCCTAAACTAATCCCATGAACATATGCTAGCATGAGGCAAATTTCTAAACCAATCTCTAGCATCTTTGGTCAGAGATTGAACAAAAAGCTTCATCATCACATCATCAGGTTCTATCTTGTAATCATCTATTACATCAATGAAACTTTTCAAATGTTCCTCACAAGTGATAGCATTACTTCCAGTGAACTTTGGAAGCTTCTTCCTAATTTCATCAGGGATGGGATTTGGGTAACTGGGAATCCCAATAAAAAACAATTTCTTATGTCTCTCATGTATGGACCCTATCTAAGATGGGCCAGCACCTAAATATGTGGATGTTTGAATATTTGAAATAGTAGAAGTTTTAGGCATGCCCATAGTTTTAGCAGTATTCAACACATTTGCACCTTGTGCTAGAGAAGTGGAAAGTGTATTGGTGGGTCCAGAAGATTGCTTAAGGAAGTCAATCTTTCTTTTTATCTCAACTATAGTGGCTTCAAGCTCTACCTTTTCTAACTCTTTGGCCAATAATTCTTGTTCCCTTTTGGCCTTTTCTAAGTCAGCATCTAATCTTGCTGCTTGATCTAGAGATGACTTGGAAGGATCTGGTTTATTTATTGAAATCCCTGCAACCTTTTGTTTACCTTTGTCCCTAGGATTTCTTATTTCATAAGTTTGTTGGACAATAGGTTGCTCTTCTATTTGTTCATTCATAGGAACATGGTTTAAGGCTTCAGCATTCAACAATTGCTTTCTTAATTGTTCTGCTCTAATCATAGCATGCCTAATCTTTTCCTCCTTTTCTTTTTCTCTTTTTTGCCTTATTTAGATTTGCTCTTGAATTTTTCTTTCTAATTCAAACACTTCCTCAAAAATTTCCTCAGAATCAAGAAGGGTTGTTTCAGATGAGGACTTTTGGGCTGGGACCTCTTCTTGATGACTGTCAGAGGCATTCATAACTTGTGAAGGAATGAGATTCAATCTACTCCTACTCTGACTTCTTGACCTTAGGGGATTATGAGGAATTACCCTCCTAAAGTGCCTAGATATTTTTGCATCTTTCTCAGTGAGAGACTAATAGTCCTCATATTGATTAAGCCCTAAATCAATTGCTTCCTCATATTCTGAGGCATTTCCTTCTTGGTTTGTTGGGGCAGAGTCTTCATGTCTCACATTTCCCTTTTGTTTCCATGTTAAGGACATGTCATTACTATTTTTATCCTTTCTTATTTTCCTAGATGTATTTTGGAGCTCAACTTCCAAATTTGCTTCCAGATGATCATTTTTCCAAGCTCTAGTATTTCTCACACTCATTATAATCAAATTATTTTAAACTTTAATTACACTAGTGCAGAGATTTGTAAGAGTCGCCACCTGAATAATTGGGAAAACTTTTTTTGAATTATGAATATTAATGGTAACCAACTAGTTTGTATAGGATAGGAGCCCTGGCTCAACTAAAACCTATATTTTAACAAAGTATTTTTAACAAAAATCCCCAGTAGAGTCACAAATTTGTTCGAGATTTTTCTTGTAAGATCAAACTTGGCAAAGGTATGGGCTTGATTCTTAGTTTAAGGGGACTTCAAGTTTGCAAGAAAGCCTAATTAATGAGGATTGGATAAGATCCTCCTTCTGCTTTGAGCTCCATAGGAGTCAGGTGGGTATTTCCTATGAATAGGTTACTCTATTTTCAAGTAAGCTTTTGATTAGTGGATTAGGTCTTCATTGCTTTGCTATTAATTCTTCAAATTGATTCAATAGAACATTACTACTCTGAACACAGCCCATAATATCCTAATAAAAAGTATCATAATGAAAACTATACGTGTGAAAACATGAAGCAATGGTGTAAGGATATTCATCCTTCTTCCTTTTAAGGAGGGGCAACCTAAATGATTCCCTTTTTAAGGAATCAAGAAATAAGAACTGTATGTTTTGGAGACAGTCCAATCTATTTAGTGCAATGAACATGAAATGAAAAATATACTGGTAATGATATGAAATTTTTCATTTTCTTCTAAAGATTTGTGAAAGATAAAACTATAAGAAACAAATACTAAACCAGTGCCTTATCCAATGGGCAAAAGAAATTCAAATGCAAACCAACAAGATAATTTCAAAAGAAATACAATAGTATGCCTTACACACTATCTGCAAATTCAAGTAGATTGCCTTACAAACTACTCTATTAACCAGACACTATTATTAATAACAATCCTTACTGATATATATACTCTTTCAACTAAATTATGAGAAGTTTTAATTCTTTCCTTCAAAGAAACTCACAATCAATTAAACAAGTTGCTTTACAATTGGTATATTTTAAATGCCTACCATGTAAAACATACAAGAGTATAACATAAAAGTAAAGAGACAATAACAATATATGGTAGAAGTTGCAATGTATTTATATTAAAATCAACTTGCCAACTATACTCGAAATTCAATTACTCAGAAAGTCAAACACAAAATTTAGAAGTCTGCTTCAAAGCAACTCTATTCAATTTTTGTATATCTTTCTACCCTTCAAAAATGAGTCTACAACTCTATTTATATCTCTCTATTTCAACCATCTTGGAATTCCCTTATGAATGGGAATGCAAAAAGCTTCAGATGGTTGAAAAACCTAACCCTAAAAGCATAAAAGACAATTCATAAAAGAAAAAAATACAGCAAGCCCTTAGGCAGTGGGAAGACAAAGCATTTTTGGACTATTCTACATCCTAGATCGCTTGAAATCTTACACCTTTGTCTACAAGTCTTCATGATAGCTTCTATAGTTATAACAAAATATGGTGACTATCATTTCAGGCTAACCTACACCATTCTTAAATGATAGCTTATCATCCCTATATTCTGAGCTCACGTGTCATGTCCTCCAGATGTTTTCTTTACTCATCATCCAAAATATCCAGGTCAACTACGGTAGAACTAACTTTCTTAGGCTTTTTCAACTCATCCCATGAAATTACTTCTTCTTATGATGGCCAATTAAAGTTCTAGACAAGTTGCAACTATGCTTTTTGTCTCTCCCACCTAGCATCTGTTATAGCTTTGACATCTATTATGAATTTGGTGAGATTTTTCTCTATCTTTATAGCTTCATCCAGGGTTTTATTGAAGCTTTCTACATGAACATTATTATCTTCACCTAAAAATGCCTCCTTCCTAGGCAATAAAAGATCAGCATCTGATCTCCATTGATCAAGACTCTTCAGGGCTCCATCTACATTTACAATTGAAGGGATAAATTTTTTGGAATGGGAGTTGAGCATGCCTAGCTTAGCCTCAATCAGATTTGCCTTACCTTTAAAAAGTGGTAATATGGCTTTAATTCTTTCAATCTCCTCACCAACCTTCACAACTATTTCTAAAATGTCACTCCCCAAAGATTGAGCAAAGATCAATCTTTCAAAAAGTGGTGCTCTGACAGACCACACTATATGAAACTGGCTCAAAATTTCTACATAATTATTTACCTCCTTTTGTAATTCTGGTAATTTTCTATAAGCATTAAAGACAAGATAAAATCTAACCTTAAATGCATTTATTTTGTGTTGCATAATATTTAGTAGGGGCTGTAAGATAGCCTAATTCTTCTCATCATCTATCTTCTCCAATTTTGCAGCCACCTCTTCCTCTATCATCCCTTGTGCCTCAATTAATACAGGCTGCTCAAGAGGTGCAGGAGCCACTACAGGAGTATTAATAATTTCTTACTACAATTCTTCTGCATGCTTCTCCAATGCCTTTACCTTTATTATTTGTAAGTCCCTATCTTTTATAAGGGAACTATAGTCACTTAAAAGATCACCATATCTTTTTGATAATTGCTTTGTTTTGTCTTCATTCAATTTGGCAAATTGTTTCAAAACCTGAGAAATTTCTAGGTCCCTTGTATTGTGGATAGACCACACAATCTTATCACCTTCCATCTACTCTTTTAATTTCAAAATTTTTGGTTTCTTATCTTTATGGTATAGACTCCACATGGCTAATGCCTGATTCTTTGGGCTATACCCAAATCCCTTGATGATGTCCCTCACTTGGGTCTCTGAAGACAAAGTGACATCCTCTTGTCTCTTTATTTGATCAATTATAAAATTTGAATATAAACTCCACCCAAGTACAAGTAGCATGTTGCTCTATCTTACTAATTTCTTGGACTCATCTAGAGTTAAAATCTCATCTTCTGGGTCATATTCTTTCAATTGTTGCAGTCGCTCATCTGGCACCTAACCCTCTTCAATTATTTGCACACTAGATGCAATCTATTGTTGCTTGTGCCACATTAAGAAGCTTTTGAATTCATCTAAATTAACAAAATTGTCATCATTAAGGAAAGCATCTTTCTCAATTATCCTCTCATCCTAGCCAAGAGCCAAAGGTAATTCAACATCTTCAGTCTCATATCTTTGTTTTCTTTTTGCCTCTCTTACTGCTTTTCTTATCTCATGAAGGTGAACACTAGTTCTTGTAAAGAGGGAACCTACTCTATCTCTTTTTCTTTCAAAAGGCTCCCCAGTGAGTAACTTCTATTTTTTCTTGAGGGGCTCAGTAGTATCATCAAAGCTCGATAAATCACTGAGATTAATATTTTCACCTCCCTCTCTAGGCCCTTCAACAAATGGTTGTTCCATAGTGGGTGGGCTATACATAGGGTAGCCACCATCACTATTGTCATCACATTTAGATTCAGAATGGGCCTTTTTGCCCTAATTAGTTTTATCAATTTGATCCTCCATGGACCTCATTAGTGTGTTGAATTGAGCCATCATTTTCTCAAGTCTTTGAAGGTAAGGCAAAGTAGGAAAGAACCCCCCAAACACCAATCCTTTACTCTTTAATTATTTTTCAGCGTGAAATAATGTACTCAATTAATTTATTCTCTTCTCAACCTCACTATCTTCAATGATGTTCCTTATAACATCTTCCTCTAGATACTCCTCATGTTGCTTATTGAAAGGAATACTAGGAGTGTAATATTGCCTAGCAGTAGCCATGAATCCCTCTATATCAACATATCTATATGGTGCTACAAACATCTTGTATTTTTCTAGCCAATCATTTACCTTACTGAGAGCTCCTTTCTCAATTGTAAGATAATGCACTCTGAAGTGCTGAGGTGTGAAAGTTCCTTTCCTATGGGGAGCTAGATGTTCCTTATCTGTCAACATGAGTTTCTAGATAAACTCTGAAAATGTAATCCTTGGTGGAACATAGAATGGAAGTAGATGAGGAGGTTGAGGGCATCCATAAACCCTAATCATTGTGTGGCTCTGCTCATAAAAAATATCTCCCCAATTGTGACCCTTGGTCCACTTATCAATAAATTGTTGAGGTCTCACCAATTGTAGAACCTTGATGGATAATCTTGTACAATTAACTCCTAGACTCCAAATGGCTAACCAAAATTGCATAGGGTTAGGCTGTCCATTCCATGTCATTTGTGGCTTGAGATCTTCTATGTTTATGAGATCATAATTATGATACACAATAAGGTGCATCAATAAGGAGTAGTGCATGAATATGGGTGTCGAACCAGGTGTGAAATTTTTCAAAGACAATAAACCCTCATGCATTCTGTTTATTATAACCAATAAAATCATATCATCTTTTCATTAGACAATTCTGAGAATCCATTACCAACATCAAAATATCAAAGCTGATCCTCTCTAGGCCAGCATCAACTCCCAAGACTTGGCAAATCTCATATGCAATATATTTCATATAAAATTTGAGGTCCTTGTATTGATATGGAGCTGACCTAATCATAGGTGCAAAATAATTTATATTTTCTTTAGGCATATGGCTCTTAATATCCTTAGAGACTACCGTAGCCTCTCTAATATATCTATTTTCTTGGGCTTGCAAATTTATCTTAGTGGCCATTAGAATCTGAATTTTGAACGCCTTCATAAAAGAATTTCTGTCAAGGGTTACAAGCGGAGAGCCATCACCTTTTCTAATAGTCCTAGAGAGAGGATCATAACATTGAGATAGCATAAGAAATGTGTCTACATCTATAAAAATCTTAGGAATAATTAATTTAGCTAACCCTGATGTCTAAGGGTTTGAAACTGGAATTCCACTATCATGATTCTTAAAAAAGTAACTGAATAAACACATGCCTGTAACTTTAGGAGTCTTGACATCTCTATACTAAGCTAATTCATCCATAAAATAATCATCACTAACCTTTTTGTTCTGAGATGAACCAGGCAAGAGAGTGAGGAACTCATCTGAAAAACTTTCTTTTACTTTTTCCTTAGACCCTCAGTTGGTGGAGGCTCTGCTTGCTCTTGCTTGACTCACTCTGACTTAAATTCTAAAAATTCTCTGCAAAATCACTCGTCACACTAAAAATCTAGGAAAGCTCTAAAAACCTGATGCTCTGCACTCTTCAAAATGCTCTATAATCCTCCAATGAGTAGTATGTAACTATTTTATTCTATGAAATTGAATGCACCACCTAGCCTGATACTAAATAGCCATGAAAATGTCACTTCTACCATTACTCAGCATGAATAGGGTCAATTCACTAGCCATATCTTAGGAAAATGATAGATAATCAAATTTGATTATTTAGAGACCTGGTGACTGAAGAGAAGTCTCACAATCATCAATGATGTTGGTGCCTTTTAAAATGTTTATGAGATTTGGCGACTAAGAAGGCTCCTCATAGTTGCTAAATGATTTTACACTTTATGAATTCTTTATGAGATTCAGCGATCGTTACAAATTTTTGATCTAGAGACTTGGCAACTATGGTCGACCTCTTTAGTCTCTCTTTAATTTATTACATTCAGAGATTACCTGACTATAGCCTATGTCTTTGTCATGGGTGAAATATTTCTCATTACGAGATTATGTGACTAAGACCACCTTTTATTTCTGTCACGAGATATGGTGACAACAGGCAAACTCTAAGTCATGGAACATGGTTGACTTTTCAAACTTCTTTTTGAGATCTCCCAACCCGGTCATCTGGAGATTTAGCAACTGAAGGGAGGAATTCTTAATTTATCTTATCTAGATATCTGGTGACTATAGTCTATCTCATAGTCGCTGAAATTTTTTCCTCTTATAAGTTCCCTATTGAGACTTCACAACCACCACAAGATCAAGATAAAATCAACGGCTGAGATGAAGTAGCTAACTAATCATTCTTTTTAACTTGGCATCATCTTGAGAATACGTGAATATATGTATTTTTGAGTCGTAATATACTTTATCTAACCTTGGTTACATTTGGAGACTTGGAGAATACCTCAATTCTCAGAGTCACTGAAAGATTTCCTAAACCATAGTTTAGTTCTGATATTACATGCCATTCATTGATCAAATCTTCATCTCACAGCTGACGCTGAGTCTTTCAATCTTTTATAACTTAACCACTGCATCTGGAGATCTGGAGACAACCATGTCATTGGATCACTGACCACGTACGAGATAACTACCACCTTTGGGAGATAACGTAACCACTAAAAATCCAAGTCACTAAATGAAATGACTAACTACATGAAGACCCAGAGACCTAGCGATCAACTTAAAATAAGACTGCACCTTCATTTAGAGATTCAACGACTATAGAGGAAAATCATAATCACTGAGAGATACTTCACTTTAATAAATCATTCAGAAACAACCCGACCAAAGGTGATTTTTATCTAGAGACTAATCGACTATAGTTTTTCCCATGCAAAATTTTCACAAAAGTCGCTAGATCTTGAAAAAACTTACTGAGACCTAGAGACAAAAAGGTAATCACTAAGTCATTTGACAACAAAGAATATTCCAAAGTGCTTATGAGATCAAGTTACAAAGAGCTTTCGGGCAATCGCTAAATATTTAGGAATATTCTTATTTCTTTGGGACACTAAGAAACTAAGGAAATATAATGCACACATGCTTAAATTGAAACTTAAGTGACTTGATAAAGCAACGGAGAAATAGAAAGCCAATGACTCAAACTAGGGCTTTTTCTCATTTTCAAAGATACTTAGACCTAGAAAACCCTAAAGACTACAAAATTCTCAAAAACATCCTATCTTTTTGGGGAAAAAAACAAAAATAGAGATTTTAACCAACAGAACGTAGAGTCATATATGTAGTATAGGTTGAGTTATGAAGTCTCCAATTGATAGTTATAGTTTCTTGAGTTTATCTAGGAGAGCCGACAGTGTTTATAACATTACGGTAGTCACGCCTATCATTGCAGTATGCGCACTTGGATTTATATTAAGAGGAGATTTAAAAATGTTTGGTTAAGAGTGCATGATTTAATTCAGCATAAGAAGAAAGTTGGAAATAATTTAGTGAAGCTGACTATGTGTAGTGTGGCATCTACTCTCATGGAATGGTGAAGTCCTAATTTATGTTGTGTGCTTAGTAAAGCTGACTAAGGTGTTATTGGAAAGTTGTATTGTTTCTCTAATATGATTTCAAGATGGTTCTAACAGGCCAACTTGATCATATCATTTGGAGGAAATATATTTATAGGTAGTAATTTGTGATTGCAAAGGTGTGGTTCAAAATTCAAAGAAAAGGGTAGAGCAAAAAGTGCAAAGTGTTGAGCCAATAGAAGAAGGTCTATGTGACCAAGTAAAGAGTATATGTTATTCATTAAAACTGATCTAGATAGCAGGTCTACGCATAGTTCACTAAGATCCAAATATAGTGTGTATTTATTAATCAAAAAAATTTAGCCTTCACCCCTTTGAGCAGTGTGCTCTCTAACAGTGCACCCTCACCCCTAACAGGGCTAATTGTAAAAGACTCCTAACAAGGTCCGACCCTTGACTAGGTCACTATACTTATTGCATTGTAAAGATCAACTCCTAATAGGGTTGTAAGATCTTCTAACAAGGATCATAATACACTAGTGCAGTTCTTAGTGGGTGTTAATTCCCACCAGGGTTTTTACCTATTTGGGTTTCCCCATAACCAAAATTGTGGTGTTTTGTTAAGTGTTCATTCATTGTTTTTATGCTTAAATACTTAATTGGACAAAGAATTGAATCTTGTAGATAAATGATTCACCCCCCCCCCTCTTAGTTATCTCTTGGGACTATTCCTAACAATTGGTATCAGAGCCAAGCACCTCGAAGAGAAATTTTAACAGCTTGAGGTTGATCAGATGGCATTCTTTAGAAAAGAAAGTCCTAATTTTGATGGAGAGAACTATCTAGACTAGAAGAACAAAATGATGACACATTTGTAGTGCATTGCTTTTGAAATTTTTGAAGTAGCTAGCAAAGAAGTTGAGATTCCTTCACCAGCTAATCTTGCAAAAGAAGATGTAGCCTTGAAGCAAAAGGAGATGTTCACATCAAATTCTATTGCCAAAGAAGCCCTCATCAATGCCCTATCTGACAGCGAGTTTTCAGAGATCAAGAAAATGGAAAAAGCCTATAAGATATGGAAATACTTAGAAGACATGTTTGAAGGAGATATTCAAGATAAAAATGCACATAGAAAGACATGGTAGAAAAGATACAATACATTAGAGATGCCACCTCATGATAATGTTAGAGCCTATAATCAAAGGATTAATGAAGCAGTTGCAGGAATCAGAAACAATGGTGGAGAAATCTCGGAAGAAGATATAATGGACAAACTGATGACTACCCTAACTCTTGAATATGACAACAAGATATGCATCCTAGATGAAACTATGTAGTCCACAAAAGACTTTAAAAGAGAGACTCTAATCAGAAAAATTTCAGCCTTTGAGATATCAAGAGTGAAGATAGAACCTAAAACTAAAACATCATTCAAAGCTTCAATACATGGTAAGAAATCCTTGAACACCACTAGTAATTTTGATGATTAAAATGAAGAGAAAATAGTAGATGATTTCATTTCTATGATTTCTAAAAGAGAAAAGAAAGGAAAAGGAAAATATGAAGGTCAATTACCATTCAAATGCATTTCAAGTAATAAGATTGGTCATTTTGCATCCAAGTGTCCTACAAGAGTTAATAAGTTCAAAAATAACTACAAGCCTAAGCATACAAAGGAATGTTACTATGTTGAAGATGGAGTATCAGATGAAGAATTAGCTGAGGAGGAAATTGGATTCATTTCTCTTGAAGATGAAAAGAATACCCAAGAATTAGCACTGATTTCACAAGAAGAAATCAGGACATATTGGATCATTGACAGTGGTTGCTCACATCACATGAAAGGAGACAAAGATAGATTTGTTCATCTGGATAGGTACAAAGGAGGCATGGTTATATTTGGAGATAACACTCCTAAACCCATCATTGGTAGAGGAGCCATTACCTTGGATGGAAAGAACAACATTGATGATGTTCTATATGTTGATGGTTTGGAACATAACCTACTGAGTGTTGGATAGTTTCTTGAAAAAGGTTACTGATTGGAGTTCAAAGACAACAAGTGCATTATTAACAACAAGGAAGGAGAAATGATTGCATCAAGATCAAAGACTAAAGTTAATGTTTTTTAGCTTAATCTAGAAGCAAGTTGTTTCATTGCTAAAGTAGATGACAGTTAACTATGGCACAAGAGACTATGTCATATCAATTTTGGTAACATAGTAAAGATAAGTAATGTTGAGGTAGTAAGAGATATTCCTAGCATTGCAAAACTAATTGATGCAATATGTAGGGAATGTGTGATGAGAAAGCATGTAATAAATTCATTCATAAGAAAACACAACTTGATAGAGAACAAGTTGGATATGATACATACAGACCTATGTGGACCAACTCAAACAAGATCATACTATGGTGAAAGGTATTTCATTTTATTTGTTGATGATTATTCTATAATGATGTGGGTTTCTTTCTTAAAGGATAAATCAGAAGCCTTTGAAAAGTTCAAAATATTCAAAGCTAAGGTTGAAATGAGTATGGATTGAAGATCAAATGTCTGAGATCAGATAGAGGAGGAGAATTCACCTTTGATAGATTTTATGAGTACTACGAAGAACATAGGATAAAGAGATAGCTAAGTGCCCCTAGAACCTCTCAATAGAATGGAATTGAAAAGAGAAGGAATAGGATCATTCTTGACATAGCGCACACCATCATGATTGAAGGAAAGGTTGCACATACCTATTAGAGAGATGTGGTCAATACAACACTCTACACTATCAATAGAATTCAATTGAGGCCACGTGCAAAAAATACACCTTATGAGATATGGTTTGAGAAAGTACCTACAGTGAAATACTTTAGAATCTTTGGAAGCAAGTGCTACATCAAGAGAGATGAAGCAATTGGAAAATTTGATGCAAGAAGTGATGAAGGTATTTTTCTTGGTTACTCTGCTAAAAGAAAAGCTTATAGATGTTTTAATCTAAGATTGAAGAAGATCAGTGAAAGTGCTCATGTTAAGATTAATGAGAAGTTTATGATTCAAGAGAGATACCATGATTATGCACCTACGATTGAAGAAGAACCTAGACCTACCAATAGTGAAGTAATTATTGAAGAAATGTTTGATAGCATTGATGTGTTATTCAATGACCCTGAAACAAGTGAAGAAGAATCCCAAAAATATGATGAGAATGTCACTCCTAATGTTACAAAATTCACATCAAGATATCATTCAAAGAAAGACATCATTGGAGATTAGAGTAGTAAAGTCATGACAAGATCAAAAGAAAAAAGTTCCAAAGAAAATGAAGAGGTATGTTTACTATCACAGATTGAACCCTTAAGTGTTGAAGATGCATGTAATGATTCAGATTGGCATGAAGCAATGAAAGAAAATCTAGATCAGATAATTAAGAATGATACATGGGGACTGGTTGGTAGGCCTAATGATAAGAATGTGATTGGTATAAAGTGGATATTCAGAGATAAGATGAATGAAGATGGAATAGTAGTAAGAAACAAATCTATATTAGTATGTAAAGGGTATGCGCAAAGAGAAGGAATTGATTATTTAGATACATTTGCACCTGTAAGGAGATTAGAAGCCATAAAGTTGTTTCTAGCCTATGCTACATACAAAAACTTTAAGGTATATCAAATGGATGTTAAGTCAACATTCCTGAATGGGGATTTGAATGAAGAAGTTTACATAGAGCATCTTGAAGGATTCACCTTATCAGATAGACCTGATATGGTATGCATATTGAAGAAATCCCTCTATGGACTTAAGCAAGCCCCTAGAGCATGGTATGAAAGACTTGATGGTTATTTCACTAACATTGGATTGAAGAAAGGAGTAGGAGATTGTAACTTATTCATAAGAGAGACATCTAATGGACTATTGTTAGTTGCTATATTTATTGATGACATTATATTTGGTGGTAATGATAAGCTTAGTGAAGAATTTTCTAAAGAGATGTAGAGAAAATTTGAAATGAGCATGATTGGTCCTATCAAGTAGTTTTTTGGATTGAATATGCATCAGAAAAACAAAGGTATATTCATAAATTAGACTAAGTATGTGAAAGAGATCTTAAAAACATTCAAGATGGATGATTGAAAGCTAGTAAGTACCCCTATGATAACAGGATGTAAGCTTTCAAAAGAAGATGATTCACTAGTAGTAGACATAACCTTGTATAAGTCTATGATTGGAAAACTTATATATCTTACTCAAACTAGACCAGACATTTCCAATGCAGTTGGTATTGTTGGAAGATTTGCAATAGAACCTAAGAAAAATCATTTGATGGCAGTAAAAAGAATATTCAGATACTTGAATGGAAACTTAGACTATGGTTTATAGTATCCTAATTCAAAGAATGTAAAGCTTCATGTATATATAGATGCAAATTGGGTAGGATGTGTGGATGATAGAAAGAGTACCTTTGGAGGAGCTATATTCCTTGGAGATAGACTTGTTACTTGGATAAGTAAAAAGTAGAATTGTATTTCTCAGTCAACAGTAGAAGCAGACTATGTTATAGTAGCATTGAATTGTTCCACAATTATGTGGATCAAGAAAATGATAAAATATTTTGGTATTCAAATTGACCACCCTATTGTTATTCACTATGATAACACTAGTGTATGCACCCTAAAATGGTCACCTAGACTTTGGGCCCCCATTCTTCAATTTATCAATTTCATGAATCAATGCTTTGTAATATTTTCAATTCAAATCAATTTCCTTGATCAAATTGTAATGAATTCAAATATTTTAATATTTCCTAAGGTTTGATCATTTTATCCTAAGCCTCATTTAATTAAAATAAAACTTCCCTTTTAATTAAATAAATCATCTTATTAAAATAAAATTCCTCTTTTAATAAAATCCCCACTTAAATCTCTCTTTGTGTTGAAAAAAGAAATAAAATAAATAAATAAAAATCCATTTTTCTCTCCACTTTGAATGCACATACTTTTAAGTAGTGGGCCTTTTTCATCTTTTTACATCTTAAAGAATCTTGAGCACATGGATCAACCAAGATTTAATCTCCACCATTGCTCATTTCTTTTTGCCTCTTAATCTTGACTATCTGTTATCCTTTATAAGGAGCCTTCTCCTTCTCATTTTGGATCATCTAGATTTTAAGTATTGTTATGTTGTAGGTTTGGAGAGCAATTTTGGAGAAGATTCTTGAGCACTTGAGCTAGGATATTGCAACTTCTCTTTTCTTGTCTTCTTCTCTCATGCCCCATGGAAATCCATTTAGATTAATCTTGCACTTCCATATTAGATTAGATTCATATTTCCTTTCATATAATAATCTTGCATAAGCATTTCCTTTCAAAGTTTAGTTTTCATTTATGCATTGTTATCATATAGAATAGCTTTCATTTTCATTTTCATTTTCATGCATACTTGATCATAAAGACTAGCATTCTTGCTCTTCCTCTTTGAATCTCTCATTTTATGGTGTACTTGCATGGGCACAAACTACATCTAATCTGAGGGCCTCCATCATAAACCCTTGCACTCCATGAATAGAGAGCTATGAGTCACTATTTGAGACCTCATTCTTGAGAAATCTTTGATTTAATGACTCATAGAAGTGTGTCAACATTTTAGCACATATTTTTGGCACCCACCATGGGGCAAAAAATTCCATTTCTTGCCTCATTTTATTTTATTGATGATTTTCATGTGCTATTTGTACTTCTGTGCATCTCTGTTATGGATCCTCGCATGAAGTTTCTCACTGTATCACATGAAGTTTTGTTGGTGTTAGAATTTTTGTGTGTGACAAAGGTGTTTTCTTGCGTGGGTCTATGTACTTTCTCACACGGGCCTATGTACTTTCTCATGCAAGCCTATGTACTTTCTTGCATGAGCCTATGTACTTTCTTGCATGGCCCTATGTAATTTATTGTGCAGCCTAGTGTACTTTCTCACACCCTATGTACTATCTCGCATGACATTTTTTATAGCAGAGACCTAAATTTCTAGATTTTCTAGTTTTGTTTGCTATTTTCTGACATTTAATGTTTGTTGTAATTGTTTCCCTAATTCTGATTGCTGAGGTAGCATAGCATTGGATTTCAGATCTTTGGACCTAAGGTGAGTTTCTATAATCTCTATAACATTTGGATTTTGGGCATAAAATGAATCTCTCATGTGTCTAGCTTGAGTGTTTATTGCTTTCATAGATCACACTTCAATTTTGGGCTCTAAAAAGAACATAGATTCATTTTCTTGCATATGTGTTTCACATAGTAATTAGGCCCTATGAACACTATTTGTGGTGTTCTTGAGAGATTGGGCTTCTTGTGAAGTTCTTCTTAATGATAGAACCCCTTGTAGGTAGGGAGGATATTCTTACTATCTCATGGTCTTACTTGGTTTAGTCTTCAACATTGATCGGTACGTTCTCTCTTGGTCCCTTTTAGAGAGCTTGGTAGACATTGTTGTTGACATCATGAACCCTGGTGAGGTGGTTTCAATCTTAGTGTGTCAATGAACTTGTTTGCTATGTTTGGGTGAAGTGAAGAGGCTAGAGGATTATGCTCTACTCCCTTTTTGGGTAGTACCAAAAACTCAGATCCTTGAATCTAAACCAAGTCCCCATGTGGTCCTTTTTGTGAGTCACCTTGTTAGAGAGGGTTAACCATATTGGACATTCCCTTTATTGGGTCAACCATGTGGATAGAACCTCAAGTGGTAATAGCCATTTTTGCCATGGTAGCAACAACCACTAGACAAATGTCCTTGTGGAAGAAATCTCCATGGGTGTAGTTTCTTGTTGGGCTGTTAGATCTCCTTACCATCTCTGATTGATTAAATTCTTAGAATGTGTCAAAACCCTAGTTCACCTAGATTGGATTTCACCCTATTGAGATTGCAAAAGTTTCAAAGTCAAACCATTACTAAGAACCATAGTGCAAACAAAATTTGTCTTTGTAGGACTATGTGAGTGATTGGAAAGACATTTGAAGAACATACACAAGTAGAATCTTAAGGAGTAGCATACTAAGTCACTATTCTTGTTCGTGTGCAAGGTTTCTTTGTCCCTTACCCATTGTTTGAAGACATTGTTTTATTGAACTCCTTGATTGATGTCTTGTGTGCTTGATTGATGAAACAAAAATCTATTGATACATCTAGTTGATCTTTTAAAATGAACAAAAAAATTGAGTTCCTGAGTTTACAACTTGCTGTCAAGCGGCCTAATCTTGTTTTGTCTCCTGGCTCTGTGTACATTCTCATGCAAGCCTGGCATTTTCTCACATGAGATTTCATTTTCTCATGTAATCCCTAGCATTTCTTTGTGTAGGAATGCATTCCCTCGTGTGACACTGTCCTATAGTCTGTCAAAATAGTGAGCTGATTTGTGTCATTTCCAGTCTTCCTTGGATGATCCAAATTATAGTGGGTCACTTACCTCATAGTTGGAAGCCTTTTTGCACCTTGGGTTCCTGTGTCTTGACCTCTTGGATTAGTATTCTTTGATTTCACAAGTGACCTTGCTTGGACTTGGTTAGTTGGAGATCATCCTTGTTAAGAAATTAAACCTTTAGATTCTTTGATAACATGTTTGGACAGTTTCAGTAATCTCTTGTCTAATTCACTTCCATCCAAAATCAATTTCAATCAAATATAATTTGGGTAAATCATCCTCCTAATCCATATGTGTTAGGATACTTATTCATTGATTGGGCACCTCTGTGGTAGTGTTGGTTTATACCTTTCACAAAAATTCTATCTTATGATCTCTCTTTTGGACAATTAAATGCTTTCACTATCCTAGTTTGGTACCGATGTTTCTTAGGGTCATCTTATCACCTAGGATCTTTTCTTTCATGTTAGTTACAACAAGATATCAATTAAATCAAGGAAAACAACCTCAAGTAGTCTTTGACCAATTACCCTTAGTTCAAACTCACCAAAAATGTAAGGGAAAAGAGCCTATCTTTGATCAATCCCCTAGGAATACCTCAGAAGCTTGGTTTGATCCCAAGAGAAATCTTAGCAAGTTGAGCACATCCTTAGAGCCTTCTCAATTAGATATGGATATGAGTTACACCATGACTCAAAGGGAGAGGGAAGAAAGGGATAAAAGTCTTGACAACATATTACAAAGTCATAGAGATAATATTCTGTTTGGGAGTTCCTCTAATGAAAATTGACCAGTTTCACCACTTACCTCAACCAGATATTTGGATACACACCAAAGGACTGAAAGGGAAATGAAGAAGTCCTATCAAGAAGAGCAATCACAACATGATAGTCAAGATGATGAACCTTATGATACTCACGTGAATGTAGCATATACCAATGACTTGTTCAAACATTTAAGACCAAGTTCACCACTCCAAAAAACTTCAAGATACACAAGTGAAAGACTCAAAAGGATTGAGCCTGAAAAGAAAGCCTTCTTAGATGAACAAGCTACAAAGGAAGAGAAGTTTAGACTCCTAGAGTTGGAAAGACAAGCCTTATTGGAAATAGAAAGGAGAGCCACACAAGAAGAGAAAGAAAGATTCTTGGCTCAACAACTCAATGACCAATACAACAACATGTGTGTTGGTGGTGGAAACAACTCTCCTCCACCCACTCCTCCTAAGACTCCACAAAGTGGAAGATATTCAAGATCACCTTCATGATCTCCTAGTCCTAGTGGAAGAAGGGCTCCACAACAAGATCATTATAGGAGACAATCACCTCTTAGGAACTCAAAACAACCTTCACAACATGCTCACCATGGTTCACAATATGGGGCAAGTAGTTCAAGTCTTGACCTCGACTAACAAGATTTCATGAAGATACAACAAGAACCACTCTTCCAATAGTATGTGGAGAGATACTTAGAGAAAAACAAAGACAAGTTCTTAGAGAGTCTATGTTAGAATAACTGAGAGGGGAGTGAATCAGTTAATCAATGTCCCAATAAAAAATGTATAATCCAAAAACAAATACTTTAATTTATGTTGCTTGGTAACTTAAAATACTTTTACTATCTGTGCATTTACTGATTATCAATCTAAAATTTATAATAGTTACCGATCAAATCAAATATGTAATATGTAAATATAACATCAAAACAAACATCACAATCAACACATAACAAAAGAGATTTAACATGGAAACCCTATGAAGGGAAAAACCACCTAGGACCAACAACCTAAAATATTCACTCTTCTGAAGTGAGGTCGATGAAGACTCAACCTTGTTAAAGGTTACAAACACACTGTTAGGTGTGACCTTGTTAGAGGATTTAAGACCAACCATTATCGTCCAACTAGCAGTCACTCTGGGGTTGACAAGATAACAATGCTCATTCTATGAATGATACATAATAAGACTTTCTTAGTACACTCAGTTAAGAGATTTGACTGTGTACAATGGTTAAATATGTAATAGTAGGTGATCTGACTTAATATAACTTCAGTTGCAAATTACAGATCAATGTTCAACTCATACAAATCTTTCTAATCAATGTAACATTTATGATTCAATAATATATCAACTTACTATCGATCGGTAATCACTCTCTATCACTTGGTAATGCTCTATAGTAGGGTTCTTCTTTAACCAATATGATCAGAATTCATGAAAACTTGTTCATGTAATGATTCTATAGTTTCCTTCTCTTCTTGCATCACACTCATTGTGAAATCTTCAGTCTCTTATATAGACATGTAAACTATTTTCTTCTACTCCATCAGATTTTGCTGCTTAATCATCTTCATTGATTTTGCCTCTTAAACATACCTCGGCACTTGTGTCAATAACATGTTTGATTCTCATCCTTTAGATCTTTCCTAAAAAATTTTAGCCATCGATCTGTGCAACAAATGTTATATGTTACCTCGAATTCATACACTTTCCAATTCATCAATCTTATCAGCTAAACTAATCATTTAGTTCATTCTGTTCTTCTCAGTTAACAAAGAAATGTGTTGGTGAACGCAAGCTTAGTTTATACTATGCTCGGTATACACTACACTCCATCGGTGTATACTGAAATGCTTCATCACCTGACAACACTACTTTGTGTCTTTTAGCTCTTTTCCTCATCATAGAGGAATGAAACATAATTAAGTCAATAACATAAAGTCATAGACTCATCAAAAAGTTACTCAATGTATTCCTTAGCCTCATCTATCATATCCATCTTCCTCATCTAGATATTTCTATTCTTCATCTCTTTCACTCCTTCTCTACAGATGTATCGGTATAGTAACTTATAAGATAAGTGCTATCAAACTTAGTTGACATCAATGTCAACATAATACTGATTTAATCAAATTACATATCTAATCAATATGCTTAATTATATCAAATCATAGTTCTTTCAATCAGGTTCTAAATTAGTTGTAGTTCATCAATCTCTCCCTTTGGCATTGATGGCAACTCAAGAAATATGAAATGTACCATACACATACCAATCATGTATTCTACAACTCTATGAACAAATATTGTGCAAGCTCTCCCTAGCTTAATATGTTTAATCACTACGTTACTTTAATAGCATTATAACATACAGCTTTGTCAATCTGCAAACATGATCTTTTCAGCTCTTAGATTCCTTCTTCTGTTCTCAGTAACTAATCTTCAGTGCTCTCCCTTTCTTTAATTTGTCTCTCCCTTAGATATTTCTCATCGGTGCATATTGTTTCATATGTTTCATATTGTTTATCTCTCCTTTTGACAACAATGCCAAAGAAATAAATAAACAAACAACTCTTCAGTAGCCAAGTAACTCTCTGTCATTTGGTGCATACTCTATATCTTTGTATACTAATATGGCAATCTGTTCCAGTACCTTTCACAACCTTAGAAATGATCCAAAGTGTGAGCTATGCTGCATCAACATGAATGATCTTCTGATAAGATTAGGCTGATGCAACATCTGAATCACCTTAGTGACCAGTAGACAGGGGACAAACCCCAAGTCTAGTCCTCAAATACTCAAATGTGTCCTTCAATTGAACTCAGTTAAGCACATAAACTACTATACTAATAGCTTCCCTCAAATATGTCTGAGCAACATTATTTTGCAACATCAATGTCCTAGCACAGTCAACTATTGACCTATTCCTTCTTTTAGCAATGCCATTTTGCTGAGGTGTCCTCGGTGTAGAGACCTATCTTTTAATACCATGCTCATTACAAAAATTAGTAAATTCATCAAAGATAAATTCACCTCCTCTATCAGATCTTAGGCATTTCAATTCCTTTCCAATCTCCTTTTCTACCTTATCTTTATACCACTTAAACATCTTAAATGCTTCATATTTTGCTTTTAAGAACATAACAGTCATCAATCTAGTATAGTCATCAACAAAAAGAATAAATTACCTATCACCATAATAACTCTGAGTTCTCATAGGACCACATAGGTCAGTATGAACCAACTCAAGTATCTTCTTAGTTGAGTAATCCTTACTTTTCAAACTAGATTTAGTCATTTTCCCTTTCTGACATTCATGACACATAACATGATCTAGTTTTGACAAGTTAGGTAGCCCTCTAACTCTTTTCCTTTTACTGATCTTAATCATGATATCAAATTTCACATGGCATAACCTTTTATGCCACAACAAAGCATCTTCATTTTTAATCATCAAGCAAGAAGACTCATCAGTATCAAGATTAAATAGATTACCTCTTGATTGTGCTCCAATTCCAACTAGTCTTCCTCCATCATCAAAGATTTCACTTTCTTGCTCTCAAAAGAAACTCAGTGACCTAAATTATTCAGCTGTGCCACTCTTAACAAGTTATAGTTCAATCCATCTACCCAATAAGCATTATCACATTTTATCATATCATTTATCATTAAGGTTCCTTTACCTCTTACCATATAGGGTGTGTCATTACCCATCTTAACGGATCCTCCATTGTATTCTTCAAGTACATCAAACTTCTCCTCATCACCAGTCATGTGATGTGTACAGCCACTATCTATGATCCATGTATTATTTTTGTTAACTTTAGAGATCAGTGATGTTTCTTCATGTTTTTCTTCTTCCTCTGAGTCATCTTTCATAGCAACAAATACAACTTCTACATCATCATCAGAATCAAATTAAGACTCATTATCCTCAGCTATGAAACATACCTTTTTCCCTTTATCATTGCTATCTCAGTTATCTTTGTTATGTCAATAGCCTTTGTTGAATCTTCTCCCATAGCTTCCTTCAGATCAGTCTTTGGTTCTATCATCATCTTTCTTATGTGGACATTTAGTAGCGATGTGGCTAACCTCTTTATAGTTAAAGAATACCAAAGGTAGCTTACCTCTATACCTTCCTTTACCTTTGGGTAATCTTTTGGCCATAAGAGCTTCAAGTTCATCAAGCTCATCATCGGTATTACTGTCACTATCATTTTTATTATTCCTGCTAGACTTACTGATCTTCAGAGAAGACATGAAAGTGGATTCCAAAAATGGTACAACACTATTATCAAATTTATTTAACTCAAAGGTTGTAAGTTTACCAATCAGATTGTCAAGTGTAAGTACATTAGCAGATGCATACCTTGTCTCATGGATAGTAGATATTCTGATTGCATAAACTGACAATAAGGTTCTGAGTACTTACAATAATTTCTTCACTAATGACTCCATCAGATGCTCTAATAGCATGTACTACCTCTTTTAGTCTATTTGTGTATTTCACTATATTCTCACCTTCTTTCATCTTCATATCTTTGAATTTTCCTCTTAAGCTTTTTTCTCTAGCCCTTTTAATATGCACATCTCCATTGTAAACTTGAGAAATTTTATCCCACATGGATTTTGCAGTATTGCAACTTTTGATATCTTTTAATTTAGCATCGGTGTAGGTAGCAGCAAGTTCCATCATAGTAACATTGTGTTCATGCCTATCTTTTAGTTGATCAAGTGTCACGGGACCTGGTGTCGGTTCTATATAACCATTCTCCATCGATTCTAGTGCAGCATTCCCAATTCCAGATATGTGCAACTTCATCCAGCTCTGCCATACTATGAAATTATCTTTGTTCAGATTTGGCACTTCCCTCTTATACATTTTGAGATCTTTTTACTGAAGTAATTAAAACTCTATTCAAAGCAACCAATGCTCTGATACCAATTGTTAGAATAACTAAGAGGAGGGTGAATTAGTTAATCACTATCCCAATACAAAATGTATAATCCAAAAACAAATACTTCAATTCCTATTGCTCGGTAACTTAAAATACTTTTACTGTCTGTGCATTTATCGATTATCATTCTAAAACTTATAACAGTTACCGATCAAATCAAATATGTAATATGTAAATATGGCATCAAAACAAACATCACAATCAACACATAACATAAGAGATTTAACATGGAAACCCTGTGAAGGGAAAAACCACCTAGGACTAACAACCCAAAATATTCACTCTTCTAAAGTGAGGTCAATGAAGACCCAACCCTATTAAAGGTTAAAAATACACTGTTAGGTGTGACCTTGTTAGAGGATTTAAGACCAACCGTTATCATCCAAACAATAGTCACTCTGGGGTTGACAGGATAACAATGCTCATTCTATGAATGATACATAATAAGACTTTCTTAGTCCACTTGGCTAAGAGATTTGACTATGTATAATGGTTAAATTTGTAACAGTAGGTGATCTGACTTAATACAACTTCAATTGCAAATTATAGATCAATGTTCAACTCATATAAATCTTTCTGATCAATGTAACATTATTGATTCAACAATATATCAACTTACTATCTGTCAGTAATCACTCTTTGTCACTTGGTAATGCTCTGTAGTAGGGTTCTTTAATCAGTATGATCAGAATGCATGAAAACCTTTTCACGCAATGATTATGTAGTTTCCTTCTCTTCCGGCATCACACTCATTATGAAATCTTCAGTCTCTTATATAGACATGTAAACCATTTTCTTCTGCTCCATCAAATTTTGCTGCTTAATCATCTTCATTGATTTTGCCTCTTAAACATACCTCAACACTTGTGTCAGTAACACATTTGATTCTCATCCTTTAGATCTTTCCTAAATTTTGTCAGTCGTCAATCTATGTAACAAATGTTATTTGTTACCTCAAATTCATACACTTGCCAACTCATCAATCTTATTAGCTAAACTAATCATTTAGTTCATTTTGTTCATCTTAGTTAACAAAGAAATGCGTTGGTGAACAAAAGCTCGGTTTATACTGTGCTCAATATACACTAGACTTCATCGGTGTATACTAAAATGCTTCATCAACCAACAACATTGCTTCGTGTCTTTCAGCTCTTTTCCCCATCATAGATGAATGAAACATAATTAAGTCAATAACATAAAGTCATAGAATCATCAAAAATTTACTTAATGTATTCCTTAGCCTCATCTACCATATCCATCTTCCTCATGTAGATATTTCTTTTCTTCATCTCTTTCACTCATTCTCTATAGATGTATCGGTATAGTAACTTACAAGATAAGTGTTGTCAAACTTAGTTGACATCAATGACAACATAATACTGATTTAATCATATTACATATTGTAAAGGATAAAATAGTGTATGGGGTCTTAGGACAATGGTTTGCACATAAAAGTGACCCCAAAGCCAATATTTAATACTTACATGAGATTGTATTGATATAGAAAGTAAATATAGATGACTAATATTGAAATGAAGATATAAAGGTACTTACCTCTGAAAAAGAATCAGCTGAAAACCCTATCAAACAATCTCAACAACAGTTGATTCTCACAATCCTAAATTGAAACTAAGAGATCTACAAAACCCAGAAATCTTTTCTTTAGATTTTTTTTCAGGTGGACTTTGACCTTTTAAAAGGTCAAAAACCACATTTTTATACTAAAGTCCGATTCTGATTCTGTTCGTAGATCCTGAAAGTGCCAAAAAGGGTATCTGAATTCACTCTTAGATCTGAGATTCCACACTTGTACCTACAAGAAAAATGGTTTTTTTAAATTTGTTTGGGGGGGTTTGCCTTGGTCAAACCCTGGTTTGGAATCAACCCTAATATTGAAATTGAAATGGAGAATGCTAGCAAGTAGTAGAAATGAATCTAACAATGAAGCTATGCAATTCAATAGATATGTTAATGTATTTGGAATGTAATCAAGTAGGTAGATATGAAAGCTTGAACATAACATCATCAAACCTCCATGGTTGTATGCTTGAAATTCACCTTGAGGGAAGAATGAAATTGATCTTGAAGATGAACAAAGGATCTTGAAGGAAGATCACACCACCATGGTGGCTAGATCTAGGGTTTGAATGATAGATCTTGAATGCTTGAACCAAATCCCCTCAATATCTTGAATGCTTGAATCCTTGATCTTCAATGGAAAACTTGGATGGAGAAGAAGACTTCAATGCTTGAATGAATGCTTTCTTGAACACCTTGAGAGCTTGAGAGAACTTGAGCATGAACACTTGATTGAAAGATGGAGAAAATGAGAGAGGAAGGCCTCCTTTTATAGTGATCTAGGATACATTCCTCTATAAGGGCCACCTTGGAGAATTAAATCCCAATTAGGTCCTACCCTTTAGAAAATATACCTTGATTAAATGCAAATTAAAGGATTTACCATTTCGGAGCCTAAAATAGCCGACCCAGAGGTGGAGAAATAATTTTCCCAAAAGCCAAACTGCTAACAGATGAAAATTTGAAATCCTGGTGGGAAGAGGTCAAGGTTGAGGTTGACCCTAACCTAGTCAGGGTCAAAGTTGACTTTGACCTCAGACCCTAACTTTGTCAAGTTCTATAGTAGAGGTCCCAGAGATGTCATAAACTTGGAAATTGATGTCTGAAGAGGACTAGATGTCTAGGATAGATAGAAAATCCTTTGTTTGATTTGATGAAGGACTAGGAGGTCTCATTTCTGAACCCTACCCAGAAAATGGAGCCATGAAAGAGGAAAAATTAGGAAAAGTCCCTAAGACCTTAACCCTAATTTCACCTAGAATGAAGAAATCAAGTTCGGAGAAGAAGTGGAAGACAAGGGAGAATGCAAAGATCCAATCAAGGTGCCAATCATGACCCTAAACCACTTACTTAGAGGGCTAAATACTCTTAACATGGAAGTGCTTCCATTTTAAGATGATACATTAAGCCCCCACTTTAGCAAGAGTATGGACTCGATGCAAACTCTTGGTAAAGGAGAAGAGAGAAGAGATCCCAGTGGATTCAAAATGAGATAAAATAACACTTAGCTAAAGATACAAGCCCCTAGACCAAGGATTCTAACTCAACATACATACATGAGAGTATACAAAAGAACAAGGGTTAGTACTAAATAACCCAAATCAATTAGCATAAGAAACCTTGCTAAGAAATATTTCTCATACCAATATCATATTTTGAAAGCTATCATAAGAGCATAAATGATTACATAAGAAAGACAAGAGAAACACTATAGACAACATAGCTTCATGATCTAGCCCTACTAGCATGAAAGAAAAAAAGAGAAGAACATGTATGAAATAACAATGCATAGATTTGACTAAGATAGAAAATCATACCAAGCCCCTAAGGCTAAAGTAATTCTATCAAACTCACAATCTATATTTGTTACTCCTCGCATGAAAAGAAGGAGAAAGTGATTACCTCACCTGGTAAGATGCCAACCTTACCCTGAATCACCTTGGAGGGAGAGCCCAATTGGTTCACCCATAAACTGTGCTTGTACTATGCTTTTAAGTGTAAAATACTCATAGATCCACCTTCTTGTATCACTATGAATATAAAATGTGTATCTCCTTAGGAAGCAGCTTCTGTGCATTACCTTCAAAAGATTTAGCATGTATGTGTGTATGTTTGTATGTTTTGAAAAATGTGTATTTCCTCAGGATTTGTTACCTTTAGAAGATTTAGCATATAAAATTAAAAAAATATAGTACAAGGGAGACCCTATGTATGCCCCCCTCCTTAAGATGACAAAAAGATTCTATTTTGTCATGTTAAGGAAAAGAAAGAACAAGGATAAAGCCTTCTTCATCATCAAGACAATATCCTAAAACAACACCTAGTCCAAGCCAAGAAGGTCACAGCTCCTATGAGGCCATGGAAGGGATGAATGTAAAGAGATATCATACAAGAAGAGAAAAGAAAATAATCCTTGATGAGGGATAGCACACTATTCAGTTTCCAAGGTGAGAGATGTATCGACCATGGAAACCCAATGTCAAACAATGAATAAGGTTCCTATCAAGGACATAGGTCCTTAATGGAAACCATAATTTTCATGTATGATTGGATATCACATAGTGGATAAATACTGCTTAGCCAAGGAAAGAGGTGAATCCCTAGAAAGAAAAGAAGAGAATACCATAAGGATATGCATGAAATAACAATGCATATATTTGAAAAAGATAGAAAATCATACCAAGCCCCTGAGGCTAAAGTACTTCTATCAAGTTCACAATCTGTATGTGCTACTTCGTGTGTGAAAAGCTAGTAATGCTAAGATCAAAATCTCAAGACCAAAACCCTAGCATGAACAAGTATGAAATAACAATGCATAGATTTGACTAAGATAGAAAATCATATGAAGCCTCTGAGGCTAAAGTACTTCTATCAAACCCACAATCCATATTTATTACTGCATGCCGATAATGCTAAGATCAGAGCTTGTTGATCAAAACCATAGCATGAATATGTGCATGAAATAACAATGCATAGATTTGACTAAGATAGAAAATCATGCCAAAACCTTGAGGCTAAAGCACTTCTATCAAACCCACAATCTATATTTATTACTTCATGTGTGAAACAGAAAAGAAGGAGAAGATGTCCTTGCCCCCCAAGTGTAGGAACAAAGATGGAAGAGGATACCCACTTCACAAAGCAAGGAGATATCTTATTTGCAAAAATGTATACTATATCCTTAGTGAGAGATATTGACCCCTACATCCAAGAGTATAGATAATCATGAAAAGGATATGTCACTTATGGAAAAGGATCCTCAATGAAAGAGATCTTATCACCAAGACCCCCACCAAAGAGGAGTGCATTAGATAAAATATCATCTTCCAAAAGGTGGGAATGAAGATTCAATCATCATGCCTTCCATGAAGAAAAGGAAGAGGAATCTTTGGAATGAGAGAAAACAACTCTAACACAAAGCAAGAGTAAAATATTATATCAAACATAATTTGCAACATAGAGAAGAAGTATCGACCTAGGACAACAACTTCTCATATAAGAAGGTTATCCATAGTCAAAACATCTGTCAATATGATGAAATAATATTGTAATATAAGCAAATACTACTAAGCTAAGGAAAGGAGTTCCCCTAGACAAAGAGAAAGAAGGAAGAACCTTGCCCCCCAAGGACAAAAGGAAAGGGATACCTTTGCAAAACACATGTCATAGAAAAAATATGTGGAATAATAGAAGAGAGCAATGGATGAAAAGCTAACATAACCAATTAAGCTCAAAGCAGAAGTATACCTCTTTCCCCCTAGTCTAGAGGATATAAGGTCTATGTTATATATGAATGAGGGGTAAAATTATGAATAAATCTCAAAGGAGAAGTTTCTTTTCTCTTATATTTATAGACCTGATAATAAGGAGAAGGTACTTTGAAGAATCTTTGCATATGAACCATAATTTGAACTTCAACATAAGCATGGGAACAACTAGCAATAGATGATAGAACATTAGGAATCAGATTAGGAAAGATAGGATTATGATTAGGAAGTTTAGGAACACTAGTAAAAGTGTAGGAAGTGATATGAATGGAAGACACAATTGGAGGAACACTTGGTACCACAGTTGGAAAAGGGTTTGAATAGATATAAGTAATATTATGGTAAGAAGGATGTGAGGTAGGAACTTGATTTTCCATAAGATCACCACTAAGAGGAAGAGTATTAAGGGAATTCTTATCATTCTCTACTAATGTCTTGTCAATAGAAGGAACCTCAAATGGAGGCGAGGGATTTATAATGTTATCTTCTTTCTCATAAGGGGAGTGTGTTTTAGAACATATGTCATCCTCTTGTATTACGAATTCTTCACAAGGAGGAGATAAATCAATGTATTTATCCCAAATAGGAGGATTATCCACAATGGTTTCATGAGGAAGAGAGTAATCAACATTGAAAGGTTCATCCCAAATAGGAGGATTATCCATAATGGTTTAATGAGGAAGGGAGTAATCATCATCAAAATTGAAAGGTTCTTCCCAAAAAGGAGGATTATCATCCCTATCCATAAAGTGCATTGTAGGAGTGTCATAATTCATTAAAGCTTGATCCCTAAATGGGAAAGAAGATAAATTATATTCTAAAGTAGGCTCATAGAAAAGACATATATTAGGAGAATAATTAACATCAATCCCTAACTCACCTTTGTAAAGGTCAATTGAAGAGGTTGTGGAGGAGGGTGAAATAGGAATAGGATCAATGGAGATACCATTCAAAAAAAATTCATCCTCACTTCCATGTACCTCAGTAAGGGATCTATCATCTTGAACAACAAAATCCTCATCAAAGTACTCGAAGCAAGTATCATACATGTTGAATACTAAAAGCATGAAAATGTAAATGTTTTTGTATTTTTAAAGAAATTTTGCAATTTTTTTTGGATTTTTGAAATGTAAATGAAAGGGCATAAATAAACCTAATCTTAATGAAAGAAATGATTAACCACAAATCTAACACAATAGGGCATCTAAATCCACAAAAGAAAGTAGAGTAAGTATGTCGGGTTCACCAAAATGTAAAGGATAAAATAGTGTATGGGGTCTTAGGACAATGGTTTGCACATAAAAGAGACCCCAAAGCCAATATTTTATACTTACATGAGATTGTATTGATATAGAAAGTAAATATAGATGACTAATATTGAAATGAAGAGATAAAGGTACTTACCTCCGAAAAAGAATTAGCTAAAAACCCTATCAAATGATCTCAACAATAGTTGATTCTCATGATTCTAAATCGAAACTGTGAGATCTACAAAACTTAGAAATCTTTTCTCCAGATTTGATCAGGTTGACTTTGACCTTTTAAAAGGTCAAAGACCACATTTTTATACTAAAGTCTGATTCTGATTCTGTTTGCAGATCCTAAAATTTTTTTGAAAAGGGTATCTGAATTCACTCTCAGGTCTGAGATTCCACACCTATACCTACAAGAAAAATGGTTTTGTTTGTTTTTTTGGGGATGTTTGCCTTGGTCAAAACCTAGTTTGGAATCAACCTTAATATTGAAATTGAAATGTAGAATGCTAGCAAGTAGTAGAAATGAATCTAACAATGAAGCTATGCAATTCAATAGATATGCTAATGTATTTGGAATGTAATCAAGTAGGTAGATATGAAAGCTTGAACATAACATCATCAAACCTCCATGGTTGTATTATTGAAATTCACCTTGAGGGAAGAATGAAATGGATCTTGAAGATGAACAAAGGATCTTGAAGGAAGATCACACCACCATGGTGGCTAGATCTAGGGTTTGAATGATAGATCATGAATGCTTGAACCAAATCCCCTCAATATCTTGAATGCTTGAATCCTTGATCTTCAATGGAAAACTTGGATGGAGAAGAAGACTTGAATGCTTGAATGAATGCTTGCTTGAACACCTTGAGAGCTTGAGAGAACTTGAGCATGAACACTTGATTGAAAGATGGAGAAAATGAGAGAGGAAGGCCTCCTTTAATAGTGATCTAGGATACATTCCTCTATAAGGGCCACCTTGGAGAATTAAATCCCAATTAGGTCCTACCCTTAAGAAAATATACCTTGATTAAATGTAAATTAAAGGATTTACTATTTCGAAGCCCGAAACAACTGACCCAGAGGTGGAGAAATAATTTTCCTAAAATCCAAACTGCCGACAAATGAAAATTTGAAATCCTAGCGGGAAGAGGTCAAGGTCAAGGTTGACCTTGACCTAGTTAGGGTCAAGTTTGACTTTGACCTCAGACCCTAACTTTGTCAAGTTCTACAGCAGAGGTCCCAGAGATGGCATAAACTTGGAAATTGATGTCTGAAGAGGACTAGATGTCTAGGATAGATAGAAAATCCTTTGTTTGATGTGATGAAGGACTCAGAGGTCTCATTTCTAAACCCTACCTAGAAAATGGAGCCATGAAAGAGGAAAAATCAAGAAAAGTCCCTAAGACCTTAACCCTAATTTCACCTAGAATGAAGAAATCAAGTGCGGAGAAGAAGTGGAAGACAAGGGAGAATGCAAAGATCCAATCAAGGTGCCAATCATGACCCTAAACCACTTACTCAGAGGGTTAAATGCTCTTAACATGGAATTTCTTCCATTTTAAGATGATACACATATCTAATAAATCTTCTCAATGATCTCAATTCATAGTTCCTTCAATCAAGTTCTAAATTAGTTGTAATTCATTAGTCTAATCAACAAAGGTGCTAGGGTCCCCTATAATTTTTATGTGGATAGAAAGATCAAGAAGCAAGGTCCCTCTCAAGATGAAGAGATCAAGCAACTTAAGCATATGATGGAAAAGATGTTGGCACCCAAGAGCTCATTCAATCTTGATTCAATTTGTCCCAATCCTTTTGACAAGAGTGTGAGTATGAAAGATATTCCTAGAAAAGTTGAGATCCCCTAATATGACAAGTATGATGGTAATGGAGATCCACATGATCATGTGTGTAAGTTTTATATTATGAGTTTTGAGTTTCATCAAGATGACTTATACCTTATTAGATTATTCCCAAGGAGTCTTAAGGGTCAAGCGATGGAATGATTTACCAACATAACTCACCCCAACAAGACTTTCAAAGAGCTTGTCCATAGGTTTGTCCAATTATTTTCATACAATCTTTCAAGATCTATCACCATGTTGGACTTATGCAACTTAAAGAAACATCAAGGGTAATCCTTTGTCACTTTCTTGCAAAGGTGGAGATGAAAATGTTGTCGCTACTCTAGGACCATTCATGGAGATGAGAATATTGACATCCTTATTAGCAACTTGGTTCTCAAAATGTGGTATGAAGTTAGGAAGATGGTCTTTGATTCATTTGACACCATGGTTGAAACTGCATGTAGAATTGAGGATGTTTTGAAAGAACAAGGAATTTTGGCCAACAACAAAAACAACAACAATGGTCAAAATAAAAACAACTCTAATAAGGATAAAGGTAAGAAGTCACATTGGAATAGGAACAAACAAATGGTCAATGATGGAGTTGTGGACTCTTCTCAACCCAAAGATCAAGTTGTTCTTCACTTGTCTAGTGTTGTTCAAGCTATGAAGCTCAACTCATCTAACCAACAAGAGTATAAGCCAAGATATCAAGATAAGCCTAAGAAAGAAAGGTGTCAGTTTGCAAAACTTGGTGATTCATATGAGGATGTCTTCAAAAAACTCATTTCCAAAAACCTTGTGCATCCTCAAGATCCAGCAAAGCATCATATACCTGATGTTAAGCCACATTGGTGGGATGAGAAAGCCTTCTGCAAATTTCATAATGGCACTGGATATAATATTAAAAATTGCTGGAAACTTAAGCATACCATCCAAGATCTCATTGAGAATGGAAAACTTCAGATAGATGGGTTGAACATCAATGTTGATCATAAGGATTTCAAAGAGCCTTTGCCAAAGTATGAGAAGGGGGAAACCTCTAAACCTAAAAATGGTAAGGCTGAGATCAATTACACTTACATAGATGCAGAGAATGTTGTCAACATGATGAGAAATAAAGATCCCTATGGTTATGATCTAGACAAGGACTCTCCTCATATCTTTGATGAAGAACCTGTTGTGGTGCTAAGGGGTCCTAACTCTAGAAGGTCATCCCAAGCTCTTAATGCTGTCACATGAAGTCAATGTCCCATTTTCATTAGAGGACCCAGTTCAAGTCAACCCAGTAAACCAAAGCAAGTGGCATCCAAGAATATCACCACAAAACTAGTAGTTAATCCCAAAATGAGTTATAATCTTGTTGATCAGTTGTAGAGAACCCCAGCTCATATTTTGATCTTTGAGCTCTTAGAGATGTCCCTGAGACATAAGCAAGTCCTTGAGGATGCTTTGTGCTTAACGAATGTTCCTAACAACTTAGATGTCGATCAATTCCAAAACATGGTTAATCACATTGCTAGCCCTCATTACCTTACCTTTTCAGAGGATGATGATAAAGCTTTGAGCCACCCACACAATCTTGCCCTTCATATTGAAGTCATGATCCAAAAAACCCATGTCAGGCATGTGTTGATAGATGGGGGTGTTGGGCTTAATATTTGTTCCTTAAGTCTTTTGAAGATATTGGGTTATTCTAAACAAGTCATAGATACTAGAAAGAAGATCACTATCAAAGCCTATGATGAGATAGAAAGAAGTTCCAAAGGATTGGTCACCCTTCCTATTAGGATTGGCCCTATTGAGAAGGATATTTTGTTTCAAATTGTTGATGCTAGTCCTCTGGCATACAATATCTTACTTGGTAGACCATGGATTCATGATATACAAGAAGTGTCCTCTACCTACCATCAGTGTGTTAAGTTCCCCTACAATGGAGTAGAAATTTGTATACCGGGGGATAGCACTTTATCTATTAACTCAATTTTAGCAAGTACTCATGTTCCCCTCAATAGAGAAGTAGAAGATTTCAATGCGGTCTTAATAGAATGCAAAGACAAGTTCAAGTTGGTAGACCTTGGTGTAGGGGGGTATCAACTTAACTCTTTTACAAAGCTTCTAGTTTCACCTAGATCTTATGGAAAAACTTCACAAGAAAAGAGACCTTCCTCTTTAGCTATGACTTTATTTAGAACATTTGTTGATTCCTAAGTGCCTATTCAAGATGAGAAAGAAGAGGTGGTCATTAAAGAAGTGATCTATAGAGAAGATAAATACATGCACAATGGGAACTTCTCTCCCTCTCCTAAGGCTTATGGAAGAGGGTATACTTTTGTCAAATATATGGGTTATCCTAGACATGGCCCTCTTAGTCACAGATTGGATGCTAGAGTTGAACCTCTTGATCATGCTCTTTTTGGATGCAAGTCTAAGAAGATAATTGGCCTAGGATTCATAAATAATAACAAGAACACTGCTTCTATCCTTGATGAGTTGGATAGTGAAGATGAACTAAAATACATGCCAAATTTGATAAATCAACAAGATATGTGTGAAGATTGGGTCCCTTCCACCAATCTCCTTTGGGGAGATTCAAATAATTTAGTTGTTCATGTGATAGTTGTAACATTAGAACAAGATGAATTAGATGTAGAAGATCCCATCAAAGAATGTCAATGCAAGAATATTATTCATTTGATGGAGAGAGATGTTACCCTTGATGAAATTAGAGCTTCCACATCAAGATGTCCCAAACCTTCATGGTGTAAAAATCCTAGTCAGGATTCAGAAATAGATTCACATGAGTATGAATGGGACTCTCTCTCAGAGCCTTCTATAGTTGACATGAATGTTGATGTCAACCATACTTATAGTTCTCAACCTGAGGTAGCTGACGAGTCACATGTAAGATTAGAAGATTTGAACCCACATGTTGCCTTAGTGGATGATTCTTCACTTGTTAGGACGAATCCTGATTTGGGTAGCTTAGAAGGATACTTGATGGACTCTGACTCTTCAGTCACCAAAGATAATATCATTCATATTCATAACCTTAAACCAGTCATTGACTTACCTCTTTCTCATCCTAACCTCATTGATTGGTCCCAACATTATCAAGAACTTGAGCTCTTAACTTTCCAAAATGACTATTAGATAACTTGCTACTTGAATGCCATTGAACCCATAGTCTCTTCCACCAGTGAACCAGCTACTAGCATGATAGAACTAGACATCAAGTACCTTAGTCATAAAATAAAAAGAAAATAAAAAAAGAATAAGAGTTATGATGGTGAAAACCACTATGTGGCAGTGTCAAAACTAAAAAAAGTAAAAATAAATGATGTATCCAAGGGTGAAAACCTCTCTAAGGTGCCTAAGGATGAGGTACTTGATCATCTACCTAGCTATTCTCAAGATAGAACTTTAGTTCTTGTCAAGCCAACACAAGCAGTCAACTTGGGTACAGATGAGGCTCCATAGATAGTACACTTGGCTCTGTCTTTGTCAACACAAGAAAAAGAAGCCTACAGTAAGTTCTTACAAAAAAAGAAGATCAATTTTTCTTGGACTTATTCAGATATGCTAGGATTGGACACTAATCTTATCATGCATCACTTGTCCATAGCTCCAGGTGTAAAACTAGTCAAATAGAAATTGAGAAAGATACATCCTCACATAGATCTTTTAGTCAAAGCAAAATTAGAGAAACTCCTTGGTGTAGGATTCATAAGAGCTATTGACTATGTTGAATGGATATCAAACATTGTACCAGTTTCCAAACATGACAAATCTATTTGAATTTGCACAAATTTTAGAGATGTCAATAGAGCATGCCCAAATGATGATTTTCCACTTCCCAACATAGATATGATAGTGGACATGACTGTGGGTTATGAGATTTATTCCTTGATGGATGGTTTTTTCTGGATACAATCAGATTAAGATAGCTCCTGAAGATCAAGAAAAGACTGCATCCACTTGTGCATGGGGTACCTATTGTTGGAATGTTATGCCTTTTGGATTAAAAAATGTAGGATCCACCTATCAATGAGCTATGACAACCATTTTTCATGACATGATTTATAAAAACATGGAAGATTATGTGGATGAAACCTTGGCCAAGTGTAAGAAAAGAGACACACACTTAGATGATTTAGAAGTTATTCTAGATTGCATGGAACAATTTCAACTAAGGTTAAATCCTAAAAAGTGTGCATTCAGTGTGACCTCTGGAAAACTTCTAAGATTCATCATTTTAGCAAAAGGAATAGAGGTAGACCTTGAAAAATTCCAAGAAATCATAGATATGTCACCTCCTAAAAACATTAGTCAAATGAGGAGTCTTCAAGGATGTCTTCAATCCATAAGGAGGTTCATTTCACAATTGGTAGATAGAGCTCAACCTTTCAACAAGAACTTACACAAAGGGGTCAAATGTGCTTGGAATGAGGATTGTCAAAAGAGCATAGCTCAAATCAAGAAATACTTGGAAAATCCTCCTATTTTAATGCCTCCTATCCTAGGGAAACACCTTATTCTATACATTTCAGTGACAAAATCTTCCTTGGGGGCATTACTAGCTCAACTTGATGAACATGGGAAAGAAAGAGAAATATACTACATTAGTCGTAATCTTGTTTCATATGAGGTTAACTACACCAGCATTGAGAAAGCTTGCCTTGCAATTGTGTTTGCTTCCCAAAAGTTGTGACATTACATGCTTGTGCACATAATACATCTCATAGGAAAAATTGATCCACTCAAGTATTTACTTGGTAAGGCTGCCCTCATAGGTAGACTTGATAAATGGATGATGATCCTTTTTGAGTTTTACATAGAGTACATTGAATGTAAAGCAATCAAAGGATAAGCTATAGCAGATCAATTGGCTGATTTCCCAATTCAAATAGTGCACCTATTCAAGTTGACTTCCTAAATGAGCATCTCATGTATATGATTGAAATAACATGGAAGATATTCTTTGATGGATATTTTATGCAAAATGGTTTAGGAGCTGGTGTGTTGTTTGTTTCTCCTCATGGGTGCATGATTCCTAAGTCTTACAAGCTATTGTTCCCATGTACAAACAACATTGCTAAGTATGAAGCTTTAACAAATGGACTTAAGATGGCCATAGAATGGAGAATCACAGAGTTACACATCTATGGGGATTCACAGTTGATAATCAACCAAGTCAATGAACAATATCAAACCAAAGATGAGAAATTGGTACCTTACAAGAAAATGGTTGATTCCTTGAAATGATACTTCACATTTGTCACATTTCAAAAAATCCCTAGAGTAGAAAACAAAGTAGCTGATGCTATGGCTACACTTGCTTCACTCCTTCAGTTAGAGAAACATGAATCTAGATTTGAATTCCTGGTGGAAGAGCTACATTACCCTATCTATGACTCCCAAGAAAGCCATGTTATTTGTACCCTTGTTCGTTGTGAGTCATCCCATTATGGTGCCATTTACTCATACCTTCATGATGGCATTATCCCTAAAACCTTTAACCGATCTAAATGAAGAAACCTTACCCAAAATGCCTCTCACCATACCCTTATCTCTGGTGATTTGTATAGGAGGGGTCTAGATGGAACACTTCTTAGATGCTTAGAAAAGGAAGAATCTGACCAAGCATTAGTTGACATTCATGAGGGCATCTATGGGGGACATTCCAATGGTCTTTCCATGGCTTGAAGGTTGCTTAGGGTGGGGTACTATTGTTCTATGATGTAGATTGATATAGTAGCTTTTGCAAAGTCATGTGAAAAGTGTCAAAAACATGGTAACCTAATACATGCTCCAGGTAGGGAGCTCATTCCTTCTATATCTCATTGGCTATTTCAGCACTGGGCCTTTGATCTTGTTGGGTAGATTCATCCCAACTCATTAGGTGAACACAAGTTTATTATTACTGCTATTGATTACTGTTACCCAAATTTCCCATTCCATACAATTTTGGCCATAGGTTGAGCTTTATCCAGCAATTTTCATTAAATCTTGTTGAACACCTTGATCAAGTTTAAATATCATCCATTAATGGATAAAGCTTGGCACCACTTGTGATCATTTAAATTTTTTAATTCAAATATCTAAGGAGTACCAGATTTGAGCAGTAATGGCGAGCCCGAGTTGCAAAGAGGTAGATGGATCAAGGTGGCTTGTCTACAGGTAGATATGGCGATGAATGGGCATGCAAATAGATATCTAATCGGCCAAGATATTTCAAGATATTTTCATAGGCATCTATGATCAGAAATGATAGAATTAGGGTTTGATATTATTCTATAGAAAATCTATGTAACCCTAATTAGATTTTTTGCTCCTGCCTGTGTGCAATTAAGGAGATGTATATATTAGTTTTTTGGAGCTTTTAGAGCTCAGAAGAGTTTACAATTGTAAAAGAAAATTTTCTTTCTTAGGAGTTATCTGAGGCATTCTTTCTACCCTCTAGCTTCTGTAGTTTTTAACCTTTCATTGAGGTTTAGATATTGCAAAGGTATTTTGTGACATTCTTTCTATCCCTATGCCTTCTTGTCTAAATTTTCTCTTAATGGATTAAGTATATGTACGTTTTCAGTAATATCTTAGGGTTCCTGATTCCTCTTTCTTTCTACAATTCATGTGTATTCCTATGGATGATTTGATTTGAATGATCTTATGGGTATACTTCAACCCCCTAACAATCTGTCTCATTCCTATACCTAGTTGCAGAGGTGAATGTTTGTTTGCAGGTTATAGATTGTGTCTAAATTCTTAGGAATGCTATTGTTTGTGAAATTCTCTCTTCCCTGAATAGCCTCTTTCTATTGCAAAACCTTCTATGAAATATTGATACAAACCTATTTAGTGAGTTGTGATCTCCTAGACCTAAGTTCATGTACTGATTTCATCCTCTATACTATAATTCATATCATCTTTTCGGTGTATCACCTAGTAGGATAGTTTTCTTTCAGTCATTTCCCTTTCATGCATTCTTCCTATGATTTTTCCCTCAAGAGTTTACTTTCATGTTAAGAAGAGAAAATTAAGGTGATTATCCAAGAGGAACTAGCCTATAATCTGGAGGTTTCATCTCAGTTAGCATAGGTCCCACACCTGGAGATGATTCCCATGTTATACTAGGTTATCAAGACCAAGAGAGCTTGAAATAAGGGTGAAAACTTAGTGTATAACAATTACTTCACTAAATGGGTAGAAGCTATCACACTTTTTGTTTCCATGGGAAAGACAGTCTCTCTATTCATTCTGAACCATATCATCTGTTGATATGGAGTGCCTTCTGAGATTATCATTGACAATGGAGGTCAGTTCAAAAATAAGGACCTTAAGCAACTCTGTAAGAAATTCAAGATTAAACAACATTGGTCCTCCATTTACTTCCCATGAGGAAATGGTCAAGTAGAGGCATCAAACAAAACCATTCTTAAAATCCTACATAGAACAATTCATAAGAATGGTACAGATTGGCATTTGTAGATAAATTTGGCTTTATGGGCTTATAGAATGAGTATTCATACTCCTATTGGGGCTACTCCTTTTTCCCTTACATATGGTGCTCAAGCAGTGTTACCTTTAGAGTTTGAGATTCCTTCACTTAGAGTTTCCCTCAAAGGTCTAGTTACAAATGAAGACTACCATGCCATGAGACTTCAAGAGTTAGAACTTCTAGATGAGAAATTTCAAGCATCATTTGACCATATGAGGGTTTATCAAAAGCACATGTCCAAATCCTTCAATAAAAAGGTTCACCCTAGAGAATTCCAAGTGGGAGATCTTTTCCTACGTGAAAATCCTAAAAATCAACAGCATAGAGATCAAAAGGGAAAATTTGAACCTAATTGGCTTGGACCTTACATCATTACAATAGCTTTTGGGATAGGTGCTTATTTACTATCTACTAAAGAGGGAGAGTAGCTCCCTGATCCTATAAATTTCTTGCACCTCAAGAAGTTATATCCATGATGCCCATTCTATCTGGGGGTGTCCTTTGTACATACTTATTGATCCTGAAAAAATCCAAAAAAAATGATATATTGTCAAAAATTCTAAAAATTGGAAAATGTCCTAAAAAAATGATCATCTTAGTGAAAACCTAGCAATAGGTGCTTTGATGTATCTCCAAAAAAATATATATATATTCCAAAAATACAAAAAAATCAAAAAATTCTAAAATTCTAAAAAAAAAATAGAAAAAGTGCCTTGGTGAAAACCTAGAAACAAGCGTCTTGGTAGCAAAAATACACAAAAATTATAAAAAGTCCTGAAAAAAAAAAAGAAGAAAAAATAATTTGCAATAAAATCCAAGTGGTGAAAACCTAGAAACAGGCGCTACTTGAGGCCTTTGCACCCTTTGTTTCTCAGCACACGTCTTTGACCATCATACATTGTCCTTGTTGCCTTGGTTTGGAATTCATCTTTGTCTTTGTCTAGGGCACATAACTATGTTAGCTTTGGTCTCTTGGACACATTGGTCTTTAGGACACCTTGCAAATGGTGTTTTTCAACACCACCCCAATTGTGTTTTTCAACACAACCCCTAGCATCGAGTGGTTTTCAACACTTATCAGTTTGGTCTTACCTAGTTTTGTCATGTGATCTTACTTGCTTGCAAGCATTCGATCCTTATCCTCAAAACTTAGTATTAGTTAACACACTTAAATTTTTAAACATAACACTTCGTGCTTGAGATATTTCATGATCTTTTCTTTGTGTGCTAACTATTATTGATTTTCGTTTAGTGTCCTTGTCTAATAAGTCTCTCCAGGATGCATAGCTAGAGGACTTGGGCAATGGGACATGTTTTTATTTTCTTTCTACTTGTGGGTGTGGTCTTGAAGCTCTAGAGTGTCTCTTGTTGTCCCCTTGAAACACTTAGGAGATTTGAGGCATCATCCTTGACTATTTTTTCACAATCATTCTTATGGTCATCCTGCCATCTATGCCTTGATGCAAGCGTGGTTTTGCTACATTAAATTGGGTAAGCTAACATCAAATTCATCTTTACCTTTATGTCTTTGATTCTTATGTTAGAATCTTTCCACATTCCAATCTGATATCAATCACATTCATATCTTCATAGTTGCATTTTGTGACTAGTGATCATTGTGTGATTTTCTGATGTTTGTTAATAATGGCCCAATGACGAAAATAAGTTCCTTAACATTCTCTAATGAATGATGAATACAAAATCCTATGTTTTATTTTCTCTATTGCAAGTACACCTTTGCATTTTCATGTAGCTTTCATTGTTAGACTTCATGTTAATTTACATTTTTAGGCTACATTAGGAGTTTGAGAGGGTTTTCCTTCATCTTTCTTTTGGACTTTTAATCAACTATGGTCATGTTTTGATCTTCATTTCCTTATCTTCTTTCATGATCTCAATCAAAATTTCCTATCTTAAATAGTTGATTGATTTTGAGGCATTCTCTTTCTTGAGGCAAATTCTCTTTCTTCTCTCCATTTCTTTTCACCTCTTCCAACTTCTATGTTCCATTCACTTTCACCCCACTTCTTTTCTTCTAATTCAACCTTGGGGCATAATCTTTCTTGATGATCTACCTTGGTTATGTGATCCTTATATCTTTCATCTTACATCAAGAACCTTATTTTTAGTTTGATTTGATCAAATTTATCAATTTACTATTTATCCTCTATCTCATTTTGATTTCAATCATGAGGGGGCAGTACCTATCAAACTTCAATCCTTGATTCATCTTTATCAAACCTATCAATCAAACCTTTCTTGAGACTTGAAAATTACCTATTTACAAGGGTGTTGGCCTTGTCTTTTTCAATCAACTTATCTTTTTCCTGATGTGTTCTTGTTTGTCGATCACACGTTTGAGTTGTTTTGTGATCCCAAATCGATCTCACATTTCAACATCATTCTTTGACTACATGTGTTCCCATGAAGATCACACATTACCCAAAGAGGGGCAAATGTATGCACCCTAAAATGGTCGCCTAGACTTTGGGCCTCCATTCTTCAATTTATCAATTTCTTAAATCAATGCTTTACAATATTTTCAATTCAAATCAATTTCCTTGATCAAATCACAATGAATTCAAATATTTTAATATTTCCTAAGGTTTGATCATTTTATCCTAAGCCTCATTTAATTAAAATAAAACTTCCCTTTTAATTAAATAAATCATCTTATTAAAATAAAATTCCTCTTTTAATAAAATCCCCACTTAAATCTCTCTTTGTGTTGAAAAAGGAAATAAAAGAAATGAATAAAATAAATAAAAATCCCTTTTTCTCTCCACTTTGAATGCACATACTTTTAAGTGGTGGGCCTTTTTAATCTTTTTGCGTCTTAAAGAGTCTTGATCACATGGATCCACCAAGATTTAATCTCCACCATTGCTCATTTATTTTTGCCTCTTAATCTTAACCGTCTGCTATCCTTTATAAAGAGCCTTCTCCTTCTCATTTTGGATCATCTAGATTTTAAATATTGTTATGTTGCAGGTTTGGAGAGTGATTTTGGAGAAGATCCTTGAGAACTTGAGCTAGGATATTGAAACTTCTCTTTTCTTGTCTTCTTCTCTCATGCCCCATGGCAATCCATTTAGATTAATCTTGCACTTGCATATTAGATTAGATTCATATTTCCTTTCATAGAATAATCTTGCATAAGCATTTCCTTTCATAGATTAGTTTTCTTTTATGCATTGTTATCATATAGAATAGCTTTCATTTTCATTTGCATGCATACTTGATGATCATAGAGACTAGCATTCTTTCTCTTCATCTTTGAATCTCTCATTTTATGGTGTACTTGCATGGGCACAAACTAGGTCTAATCTGAGGGCCTCCATCATAAACCCTTGCACTCCATGAATAGAGAGCTATGAGTCACCATTTGAGACCTCATTCTTGAGAAATCTTGGATTTAATGACTCATAGAAGTGTGTCAACATTTTAGCATACAACTAGAACTATCAATATGTCAAAGAACCCTATGATGCATGCAAAGACAAAACATATTGAGATAAAGTATCACTTCCTAAGAGAGAAAGTAGTAGAGAAAGTACTAATGGTGGATTATGTGAGTACAAAAGATTAGATAGTAGACATATTCATAAAGCCTTTACCTAAGGATACTTTTGAGTATCTCAGGGAGAAGCTGGGAGTAATTTCCTTCCCTAAATTTGATTAGAGATAGCAGGAGTGCATCAGTCCTCAATGACTGATGAAAGGTTGACTACTCTACCTCAGGAGTAGTACCGGTGCTTAATATTTTTGGCACCCTTTTCCATTGATTTCAAAGGGGGAGTAATATACAGTCCTGAAAAACATAAAAAGAAGGAATATACAATAATAAAAAACAAGTAGAAAGGGGCAGTGAAAAACACAGTCATAGGAAGCAGTACAGTTGAGGAAATGGAGAATATTCAAGAATGTTGTAGCAATTGGAGGATACTTCCTGGGGAAATTTTTTGTTGAGGAAATAGAGAATGTTATAAAAGAATTGATCATTTGGATTCATGGTGTTTTTCATTCCATATGTTTCCATTAATGCCAGAGGGGGAGATTGTTGGAGATTTTCCAGCAAGCCAGATTGTTGACTGTATGTTTGTCATTGATGACAACATATAATAAGTAGCATGCGTGGAAGGCTGATGAAGAGAGCCTTTATCATATGATGCATGGATATGTTATTAGCATGATATCATAGATGCAGAGGTTGATTCTAAGTAAAGATAGTAATACAGTTATGTATATCAGTGAGTATTCCTAATAGGTCCCAGGAATAGTTTTGTATGTGATTGGACGTACGGTTGCAGTAGAGCCTTGCACATTTATACTTATGTTGTAGACATATGTATAATGTTATGTTCATGAACATAGAGTCAAATATGCAGTATAGGTTGAGTTATGAAGTCTCCAATTGACAGTTATAGTTTCCTGAGTTTATCTGGGAGGGCCAATAGTGTTTATAAGATTGGGGTAGTTGCACCTATCATCATGGTATGCATGCTTGGATTTATTTTAAGAGGAGAGTTAACAATGTTTGGTTAAGAGTGCATGATTTAATTTAGCATAAGAAGAAACTTGGAAATAATTTAGTGAAGCTAACTATGTGTAGTGTGGTGTCTACTCACATGGAATGGTGAAGTCCTAATTTATGTTGCATGCTTAGTAGAGATGACTGAGGTGTTATTGGAAATTTGTATTGTTTCTCTAATATGATTTCAAGATGGTTCTAATAGGTTGACTTGATTATATCATTTGGAGGAAAGATATTTATAGGCAGTCATTTGTGATTGCAAAGCTGTGGTTCAGTATTCAATGAAAAGAGCAAAGGAGAAAGTGCGAAGTGTTGAGCCATCAAAAGAAGGTCTATGTGACCAAGTAAAGAGTATATGCTATTCATTGGAACTAATATAGATAGAAGGTCTACATGAAGTTCACCAAGATCCAAATATAGTGTGTATCTATTAATCAAAAGGTTGTAGCCTTCACCCCTTTGAGCAGTGTGCTCTCGGATAGTGCATCCTCACCCCTAACAGGGTTAATTGTAAAAGACTCCTATTAGGGTTTGACCCTTGACCAGGTCACTATACTTATTGCATTGAAAAGATCAACTCCTAATAGGGTTGTAAGATCTTCTAACAAGGATCATAATACACTAGTGCAATTCTTAGTGGGTGTTGATTTCCACCGAGGTTTTTACCTTTTTGGATTTCCTCGTAACCAAAAATATGGTGTTGTGTTAAGTGTTCATTCATTGTGGTTATGCTTAAATACTTAATTGGAAAAGGAATTGGATCTTTTAGATAATTGATTCACCCCCCCACCCCCCCCCCCTCTTAGTTATCTCTTGGGACTATTCCTAACAATACCATGCAATCATACAAATACAATGTGAAGATTAAACACAAACTTCAATCAAACTCAAAAAACTATTGATCAAACATGAAATAACATGCATTCAAAAGATATATTCTCATTTCTAACACAAGTAAATCTTGAATACAATACCATACTACAACTTTAGTCAAGCATTAAAGGAAAAAGCTACAAAAAATAGAATCAGTCTTCATAGTTTTAAAAAAATTTGTTTCTCTTCTTTTATTGAACTCAAACATGCATTGTATTCTATTATTATGGCCATGAATTCTTTGAAATACTTGGTTGTGGTCCATGAAAACACGCAAGCCTATTTTAGGAAGAAAATTTGACAAAAGAGAGAACAAACAGACCCAATTGAGAAGTTAATCATAAATCCAAGTTTTGACAACTAATTGCTTGTCTCTCATGTCGACCACTATCTGAGAAAAGTTGAACATAGAAAACAAAATAGGTTGTTGGTTATCAGTGTTAAGATAATGTATGTTAGCTAAGCATGACCCAAAATTTCTATAAGTCAGTATCTTCACAGGATGACAGTGTTGGTCGGCTAGGGGTGGATGCCTTGTTTTCTCTATGCCCATTATGATGCAATGCCCTCTTCAACATCTAAGAAGTTTCTTAGGCATAAGTTTACTTATAAAACACAATTTTTTTTCTCAAATTTTGGATGTAGGGTAAAAAATTTTAATCTAATCAAAGTTATTAATGGGCATCATATACAAAGTTATAAATTGACATTACATATGGGGACCTTATCACTAACATGAACATTCAACAACAACATTCTAACCAAGATCTGAAACTTGGTGGCAATAATCAGTATGTATATTTTTGGCAAGATAAGGACCAGCTATAGAGCCAACCTAGGCTACTACATATGGTCTTTTGTATAGTAATAGATCATTAGTGAACTATAAAGAGACATACAAGGCTACTTCACTAGACATTTTTGCTATTTTGTATCTTGGTAGGATGGTAGTGTCAGTTGACATTCTTTTCTTTCATGAAAAATTTGTACATTATTTATGATGTGATACCCTCTTCAATATCCAAGAAATTGAAGACCAGCAAAAAAATCCCACCGTTAACATTAATAAAACCTATATTTACATTGGTGATTTGTTTTCCCAATGTTTTTACTCAAATTGGACAATGCAAGAATTTGCAAGGTTAGGGTTCATTTAAACTGCAAAGAAGAATCAATAAATTAGAAGAGGGGAGTGATATACAAAGCCATTAAAAAACCAATGAAGAGATGAAATGCATACAACAACAACATGAAGGTGAAAAGGGGTCAACTTACTAATTGAATTCTTGTGTTTAAAGAGTGGTGCTAGAACTTATAGGTGGTGTTGAGGCTAGATGCGTAGAGTGTGGTGTCCACAAATTCCCTCCTTCACCTCTCCTTTGCATGTGAAGTAATTGCAAAATGAAATAAAGTGAAACCGTGTATTTTTTTTAAGTTATATTCCTATGTTGGTTAGAATTACGACCACCTATCATGGTCGTAATTTTGACCAACACGGGAATAGATTAAAAAAAAATCAAATTTTTCCTTCTATAAACTGACCAAGGAAAATCATTTTAATGCTTGGACAGAAATGTTGGTCTAAAAAGTGGGTCAAATGTACTAGTGCCATACCAAAAGGTCTCCTTCCTTTGAAGCCTCCTTTGTTTCTTGACTCACCTTGTTCTCTTCCTCCTTGATTCTTCTCCGAGCATTTGTCATTGCTTGACTGTCCTTTATTCCAAAAGTTGCCTCTTCCTCTAAAATCTTGCTTGACTATCCTTTATTCCAAAATTTGCCTCTTCCTCTAAAATCTTTGTAAGGATTGTTGTTGCCCCTGCCTCTGGTGCCTTGTTCTTGTTTCCTCTTCAATTTTTCTTTAACTTCTAGTGCTAATTGAAAGCACTATTGGACTATAGTAGGAGAGCATAAACTCAACTCATCTTGTATGTTTATTCTTAGTCCTTGCATATACCTTGCAAGCTTGACACTTTGTGATTCTACTATCTTAGTTTTCATAGAGAGTCTACAAAACTCTTCTGTGTACCCTGAGACATCCATCTCCTTTTTTCTTAGGCTTTTTCTTTTATTATGAATTTTCACTTCATAATCTTTTGACACATAAGCCTCTTTCACTAAGGCCATCATCTTATTTCATGTGCCAAATGGATTCTTATCCATCTTCACCCTCTCTACTTGAGAGAAGTTCAACCAAGTTAGGGCAGACCCCTTCAACTAGGACTTCACTATTTTCACTTGTTGATTCTCTCGTATCTCCTCATAGTCAAAGAAACTAGTGATTGCATCAACCCAATCCATGACTTCTTCTAGATCCATCTTTCTGATGTAGGCAGGTAGATAAAGCTTAGTGTCCATGGTTCTCTTTTCTATAGACTTCAAAGTCTTCACAAGTAGCCTCTGATCTGTAGGGATCTCCTCTTCCTCCTACCAAGGGGTTTCTTCTTCACTCCCTTCTTCATAAACACCAGAGTTCCCACTACTTCCTTTTTTGACTTGTTTCATAAGCTTTTCCATCTCTTGCCTCATCCATTTCCTTTCTTCTTCATGTTATTTCACTACCCGTAGTATTTCTGCATCTGTCATCATGGCTAGTAGATCACTGACTTCAAGAAGAGTAGTACCGATTAATGTCCTTTACTCATTGATAATACCAAACACTTAACCAACCAACTAACGTACACCCAATCTTAAAATTGTAAGAATTCATGGATAAATCTATTTCCAACCACTTATCATGGTTTTGATAAGAATCAAATCTAGTAATTAAATTTGTTATGACTGTGACAGTTATTGACATGTTAGATACCCAATTTTATGTTATTAAAAAATTATTATTTAGGACTCAAATTGGAAATCTCTCCTGTGGAGGTGTTCAAATCTAGTCCCTTTAAAACATATCTAAAGATGAGCTCAATCCAATGGTTAATTAAAATGTTGTGGCCCTAAGACAAAGACCCATTTTTTTGTCAACACAAAACTTAGAAAATCTATCTTTATGCTGCTAGGTCATCCATTTACTTCAACAATACACAACCATTCAATGAAAAATCAAATGAATCTTAAATTTCTCTAAGTATACTTTGAAATGAATCAAGAAACGCAATTTTTCATTGGGTAAAACTTGAGATACAACCAAACCCTTGCAACTAACTTTATAACAGAGAGTTCATGATAGTTTTCTAAAAATCACATGGATCTCTTTCCATACATCATGAAAAATGCTCAAATATAATCTATAATAAAGTGAAATCCTCCCAATACATAATTTAATCTATTAGAGAATGATATCAATCCATTGGAATACATAAAATGTTAATGAACAACCAATAACATGATTGCAAATAGATTACTGTCAACAAGTTTGATAAAAAACTGCAATGTATTCATTGAAACCTCAACTAAAATACATTACAAATTTTTCTTGATGGTTTTTATTCTCCCTTTAAATCCTTTCACCATCACTGAATGAACTATATTCTTTCCAAATGAAAGATGAACACTTCACTATCCACCAACCTACATGAATCATGGTGTAAAATAGTTTTGATACTTTTTACAAATTATTTTAAAATTTGAGGGAATTATGGAGTGAAAGGAGCGAAAGGTGTGACATATGTGAAATTCTCAAAATACTTGAAATGATTGAATATTCTTAGTCAATGGTAAGTGGTTGATGCAGAATATGACAGCTAGGGTTTCTCAGGCTTGGGTTTCATTTCTGGCTGGATCGGACAATTTAAAGTATTCCCATGGAATTCATCATTCTACTAGCTCTTTTCATGATACCCTAAAGGGTTCCTACTGGATTCATAATGCAAATCCTCATAACAAATCTCATGGAAAGAAGCCCTCTTCTACTAGTTTTCATCCCCCTCACATTCAATTAACTATCGACATTTGTTCGGGCCCTTTGATACCTACCCCTATTCATGACTCTAATGGCTCACTAATTGGGAATTTTAACCCTAATGTTCCTTCCTTCATTTCTTGGCCTAACTCTTTGTCTATCCACTCTCCTTCCTTTTTGTCTCCTCTGAACACATTCCCATACACCCAATCCACCATTCTTTTCAAAAAAATTTGGTTGCTTCTCATTAGGCTCAAAGGTGGGATAACAAAAGGGTTTGTGATTCCAATCAACCACATCCGTTGCCATCACATTTTCACCATACCTCATTGGATGGTTCTATTCAACCATCTGCTTGGCCATTTCAAAAACCTCTGGTAGGTGGATTTGAACCTTTTCTTTTTTTGGAGGAGGGTTTATTAGCACCTCAAGTTTCATACATACAAGAAATGGCCCTTATTGAGGAGATTTGGTCATTTTTACCAATTTTTAATTTATGTTCTTGGGCTTATAAGAATTGGGTTGGTCTTACTGATTTATTTTATCTTGATCATATCTCAAATTTCTTTATTGCTATTTTTGACTCCTTTGTTTCTCACAATAATGTTCATTGCATTAAAAATTGGTTTTGTAATGGTCTTAGAGTTCCTATGTTGTCTTGGGTCCCTAATTTTAAATTAAATGATCTTGCTTGTGCCCTAATGCCTTTTTGGATTGAGCTGCCAGCCTTAACTTTAGAATATAGAGAGTTGGATATCATTGAGGCCATTGCAAGTAAGATTGGGGTTTTTATCCATCATGATCTGGTTCCATTTTAGGAACCCCATCGATCTATTCAATTTTTTCTTTTATTGAGTACTCTTAAGCCTCTACCAAAATCCATTACCTTACAATCGAAATGGGGTTCTTGGCATTAGGAGATCATTGTTTAGGATGTGCAAACTATCTCTTATTATGCTAATTCACTGGGTCATTTTACAAATCAGTGCAAAGATCCCAATTGTTCTAACTTGATTGTGTGTAAAGACCGATCTACCTTCCCCTCCAAATGCTCTATGATTTCTCATAATAAGGATAACTCTCAACTTAAAAGATGAATGTTGGCATCTCCATTTAAATGTTCTTTGGTTTCTCATGATAAGGAGATACTTCAATCAAAAGAAGATGTGTTGGCTTCTAAGAGCGCTACTGAAGAAATGCATCTTGTTAATTAGGCTGCTATGGATTTTGAAAAAATGAATTCTCAAGCTTTTTTGTTTCATGCATTGCAGATTGTATGTGCTTCTCAAAATCCTCTGACACCTATTCCTTCTTCTATTGTTGACTCTTTTGTTAGTATGCTAAGGGTATTTTTGCCTGCCATTATTTCCTTCTTTAAGGGGGTGGATTTTTCTCAGGTAGTGGTTCAGATGGTTTCAATTCCAAATTTCAATTTATCCTCTAAGCCCTTGGCCTTACCATTACTTGATTCAATTGTCAAAAACTTGATGTTCTCTAATAATCCTCTTAAGTTTTGAAAATTGACTAAAGAACATGCTAATATTATGGCTACAGAGGTTCAGTCAGTTGTTTCTTCTTAGTCTTGTAATAACCTTGATTTACATGAAGATTTTGACTTTATATCTCCTCTACCCCTACATGAGCCTCAATCTGGTCCTTTACTGCAACCCCGTAATGATGCGGTCTCTTCACCTTCGAAATGCCTAAATGACTATATGCCCATAGTTCAGGTTAATGTCTGTCCTTTTGATAAAGATTCTGATTTGCAATCCGACTCACACATCATGATGCTCAGAATGATATTAAGTTGAAATAAGTTTCCAAATTATCTATTGTTCAAACCCCAATGTGCACTCTAAATCAAAGGTGATAACTCCTAAAAATAGAGGTAGGAAATCTAAAGCAACTAAAGCTCTGGAGGAAATTGAGGCTAGTGTCCAATCAACCTTGGATGGGAATTTTTCCACCTCAAGGAGAAGTTCGACAAGGAGAACTAACTTTTCTCCTTGTCCACAATGAGGATCCTCTCTTGGAATGTTAGAGCCATTAATGCCTCTGAAAAGAGACATAGAATCAAGCAAAGGCTTGATTCTTCTCAATGTGATGTTTTCCTTCTATAAGAAACCAAATTATCTCTTGACAATTTTAATGCATCTATGGGTAAATGGAATGCTTGGAATAATTCCTCTATTCTAGAAAATGGTGCATCAAGTGGCTTGGCCATTCTATGGAACTCTACGAAAGTTACATTATTCCCTCTACAGTCAGTTTCTAATTGGAAATTAGTTAGTGCTAAGCATTTTAATCTCTCCTTTTTCATAATTAATTTTTATGGGCCTACTTCTACATTGGATAAGTTCCATCTATGGCAGTCTTTAACCAATACTATTCAATAGTTCCCAAACTACAAGTTTTTGTTAGCAAAAAATTTTAATGCTACCTTGGGTCCCAGTGATAAGAAAGGGGGTATTTATCCTCATGCTCATACAGTCTTAGATTTTAATAATTTTATCTGAGATAATGACCTTTATGATATTCTACCCTGGAATGGGTCCTATACTTGGACTAATCGTAGATTTGGATTTTTACAAATTGCGGTCAGATTAGATATATTCCTTTGCTCTCAACTCTAGAAGTTGAAAAATTTAACCTTGTCTCTAGATATCATGCCCTTTTTTGATTTGGATCATTTTCCCATTCTAATGCAGGAGCATCCTAGGATTCTTGGAAATCCTATATCAACCAAAAATATGTTTGTCTTTGAAGGTAGATTGTTAGCTTTGATCTTGGTTTGATGGAGTACTTGCTCGGTTTGGGAGACTGGTTGCTCAGTTTATGTGGTTATCGGGGTACTTGGTCTCTGAAGAATGCTTGGTAACTAAAGGTGTTAGTTCATTGGTGCTTGGTGATAACTATGTTTCTCAGTCATGCTTGGTGTGGTTGGTCAACTGGTGCTTAGTTATTTCCTTTGTTGCTTAGTGTTCTTGCTTACCGACTAGATTGTTTTGTTGGATCGGCTTGGACAATTGGTTCCGTTAATTTGGGTTGCACTCCTCAAGTTATGGATTGACCATTGGATGTGTGGGGACCTAGATCTAGCATGTTGCATTCTTCTATGTAGATTTGATGACCATTGGGTCCATCTTTGAGAGTTTATTTATTTTGTAAGGCTATGTGAGAGCTGACTGATGTTTTAGCATTTAATATTTGTTTGTCAGGGTTTATTGTTTCATTAGCTGACTTGTGGCTAGGAATCTGTATGTATAGGATGCTTGGGTAGTTTTTTAGGAGATAGGAGGTTAGAAGGAAGGTTAGTAGCCTATGAGCTTAGGAGCAGGAAGATTTCTTGGAAGTTTGAGTACAAGTTCAGATCTTTCCTGGGGGCCTACCAGTGTGCTATGTGTTGCAGACCTAGGCTAGCTGAATACTGATGTTGTGGAAAAGATTTGGATACTATGAGATCTTATAGACTATTATTTTCTTTTTATTTGGCCATAATTGGGAAGGCCTTATAGCCTAACACATTGCATGTAATCGGTGATTTGATGAATAAAGACTTCTATTTTATTACAGATCTTTTGTTGTTATTATGTATTTCTACTGCATATTGGTTTGGATGCAAGGTCAGTCAGTCCTTAATTGGATCCACCAGCCTTGACTGCATCAGGTGGTATTAGAGTGAAGTTTGTTCCTATTTGAGAAAAGTCTATTCCTGTTGGACCTAAGTGGATCTTGTGTGTTCGTGTCTAGATCTTGATTTGAAGATGCCTCCAAGGAGAGATCACGAGATCTTTGAGGAAGAGGAAGCTACTAGAGAATTCAATCTTGATGATTTTAGGGCTTTGTAGAAATAAGTGTGAGACTTACAAGAAGAATTGAGAAAGAAGAAGCCTACCTTGAAAGAGGATAATGATGATGAATCTGAGGAAGATCATTTTGAAGAAGCTGTTGAAGAAGCTACAGATCCTGAGGAGAATCAAATTTTGAAAGCTATGTCTAAGATTGGGAAAAGACCTAAGATTGAATTTTTTGCATTTTCTGGAAGCCTTAGGCTAGAAGAATTGACTGGTTGGATCAATGAGATTGATTATTACTTTGAGTATGAAGAAATAGAAGATCCTGATAGGGTTAGATTTGCAAAGACTAAATTGAAGGGTCATGCAAATATTTGTTGAAGAGAAGTTCAATTGGAAAGAGGTAGAAGAGGAAAAGAAAAGATCACTAAGTGGAACCAAATGGTTGATAAGTTGAAGAAGCAATTCATTCCAGTGGATTATGAATTAGACATGTTTAAGAAGATGCAAGCTTTGAAGCAGACTAACAAATCGGTGCAGGAGTATACCGAGGAGTTTTATAGAATCCTGATTAGGGCTGGTCATTTTGAAGTAGATAAAGAGAAGGTTGTTAGGTATGTCTATGGTTTGAGACCTAGTATTTAGGAAGAGTTACTTACTATGTAGATGAAAATAATTGGTGATGCTTATCAGATGACATTGAAGATTGAAGAGAAGTTGAATAAGAAGTATGAAGGAAAACAAAATAATAGGAACTGGGGTGGTAAAACTAGTGAGATAGTTGCTAAAAGTAATGTGACAGAGAATCCTAAGACTGATGTGGGAGTGGTCAAGTTACTAAGAATGTTGGATAGAGAGGAAGGTGGAAGAATGATTTTACCAACACTTGTTATAACTATGGTGAAGCTAGTCATAGAAGTTTTTATTGTCCTAAGAAAAGAGTTGCACTAACAGGTGAAGAAGATATTGTGAATATTGTAGAAAAAGGTGAGACAATTATCACTAGGAGATTAGCTCCATGTGTCCATGAACTGCTACAAAGAAGAAATTTTTTCAGAACCAGATGTAATGCAAGGATAAGGTATGTAATGTTATAGTTGATGGTGGCAGTTTTGAGAACTTTGTTTTAGATGAAATGGTTAGTAAATTGAATTTGGAAAGAAGGAAACATCCTAATCCTTATCAGATTAGTTGGATACAAGATGTTTCTAAGGTTAGAGTTGAAGAAAAATGCTTGGTTAAATTTTAGATTAGATCTTACCATGATGAGATATTGTGTGATGTATTACCTATGGATGCTTGTCATCTGTTTCTCAATAGACCTTGGTAGTTTGATAGGAATGTTTTATTTGGTCGTACTTATAATACCAATGTGATTAGGCATGAAGGAGCTCAACACAAGCTGATACCTTTATAGGAAACAGGGGTTAAGGGATGTGGAGTTATTAGGTGTTGTCCTTATGACAAACCTCAATAGCAGAGGGTTGATGAACCTATTCTTGTGAAGTCTAGTTTGAAGGAGAAGGAGAATGATATCTCTGAAGAGTTTGTTGAGATTAAGAAATATATGATCTTGCTAGAAAACATGGTACAATAGATAGTGACATTTGTGACACAGATAGATGTAGATGATATTGAGTTGGTTGAGGAGTCTGGAAGGGATGAACCTTACCGAGGCACTGATGTGATCAGTAGTGGTCAAAGTCAGTTGCTATCAATTTTTGACTAATGGGATAGTAAAAGTGGAAAGTAGAATGACTTTTTGCATGAGACAATGAATGAAGTGAAGACTACTTGGGATGAAGGACAAGAAGAGATGTGGGTGAAGAATAGATTTTACATACCTATTCTGATTCCCTTGAGGCATTCCTGATTTCCTTATGAGAAAATATTTCTTACCTGAGGTGTCTGATGCAAGAGCATCCTAGGATTCTTGGCAATCCTGTATCAACCAAAAATATGTTTTTCTTTGAAGGTAGATTGTTAGCTTTGATCTTGATTTGATGGAGTACTTGCTCAATTTGGGAGACTAGTTGCTCAGTTTATGTGGTTACCAAGGTAATCGGTCTCTAAAGAACACTCGGTAACTGAAGGTGTAATTTCACTGGTGCTCAATGATAACTGTGTTGCTCGGTCATGATTGGCATGGTTGGTTGACTGGTGCTCAGTTATTTCCTCTATTGCTCAATGTTCTTGCTTACTGAATGGATTATTTTATTGGATCAGCTTGGCCAGCTAGTTTCGTTGATTTGGGTTGCACTCCTCAAGTTATGGATTGATCGTTGGACATGTGAGGACCTAGATCTGGCATGTTTCATTCTTCTATGTGGATCTAATGACCGTTGGGGCCATCTTTGAGAATTTATTTATTTTTTAAGGCTATGTGAGAGCCGACTGATGTTTTAGCATTTAATATTTATTTGTAGGGGTTTATTGTGTCATCAACTGACTTGTGGCTAGGAATCAGTATTTATAGGATGCTTGGGTAGTTTTTTAGGAGATAGGGGGTTGGAAGGAAGGTTAGTAGCTTATGAGCTTAGGAGAAGGAAGATTTCTTGGAAGTTTGAGTACAAGTTCAAATCTTTCCTGGGTGCCTACCAGTGTGTTGTATGTTGCAAACCTAGGATAGCTGAATACTAATGTTGTGGAAAAGATTTGGATCTTGTGAGATCTTGTAGACTATTATTTTCTTTGTATCTGGTCATAACCAGGAAGGCTTTATAGCCTGAAACATTGTATGTAATCAGTGATTTGATGAATAAAGACTTCTATAAATTTATAGATCTATTGTTTTTGTTGTGTATTTCCACTACAAATTGGTTTGGCTACAAGGTCGGTCAGTCCTTAATTGGATCCACTAGCCTTGACTGCATAACATTCAGCTCTCAATTGATTCTTGTAATATTGCTATGCCTGCTTCTTTTATATCATCTTTAAAGTTTGAGTCTTTCTGGTTTAGACACCCACTTTTTGAATCTCTTCTTAAGAAATGGTGGTTGTCTTCTCCTCAAGAGGATGGATCAATGATGTTTCAATTCTTTAAAAAAATGTAGTATGTCAAAATTTTGATTAAGGCTTGGAATGTTAATGTTTTTAAAAACATTTTTGATAAAAAATCAAAATTGGAAAAGGACTTGTTTGAGATTAATCAACATATTATGTTGAATGGTTTAGATCCCCAATCCTATGAGAAAAAAAAATACCTTCAGGATGAGTGGGTTGAGCTTTGTACTATAGAGGAAGACTATTGGAGACAAAAATATCATGAGCTATGGTTATAGCTTGGTGATCATAATACCAAGTTTTTTCATGCTTCATCCAAACAAAAGAAAGCAGTTAAGACTGTATTTTCCATTAAGGATGAGTTTGGTAATGTATTCATTGATGTTGAAAGTATTCAGCAAGAAGGGGTTAGGTTTTTTTTTAATCTTCTTTCCCCTCTAACTACTCCATTATCAGATAATGATAAGGTGAATGATCTCCTTAATATAATCCCCTCTCTTGTCACTTCTCAGGATAACCCTATGTTATTGGCCCCTTTCACCCTCTCAGAAGTTAGATATGTTGTCTTTTTATTATCACCTGACAAAGCTCCTGGGTTAGATGGCTTTACTTCTCTTTTTTTTTTTTAAACTTGGGAAGTAATCTGTTTCAACCTCTTGGTTGTATTGGAGGAATCTAGAAAGAACTCAACTATGTTGAAGTTCTTCAATGCAACAAATCTTGTTCTCATTCCTAAAAATAGTGACCCTCAGACCTTTGTTGACTTTTGACCAATTTCCCTCTACAATACCATTTATAAAATTATCACTAAAGAAATTTATTTATGGTTGGAACACATCATCCCAAGAATTTTTTCTTTTGAGCAAGGTGGTTTTGTTCTTGGTAGGGAAACTACACATGGGGATCTTCTTGCTCATGAAACCTTACATTCTATTAAACAACATTCCATTCCTTCATTTTTGATTAAATTAGACATGATGAAGGCCTATGATAGACTCAATTGGTCATTTCTTATTTAGGTTTTACTCAAATTTGGTTTTTTCTAAGAAATGGTGTAAGTGGGTTAAGGCATGTATATTTGGGGCTCATTTCTCTATAATAATAAATGGCTCTTCGGTTGGTTTTTTTCCCTCAAGTCAAGGAGTCAAGAAAGGTGATCCTTTGTCCTCCTTTCTCTTCATCATAATGGCTAAAGCTTTAAGCTAATTCATTAATGTCTCTCATACCTCTAGGCTCTAGCTTGGTGTGCACATTGATGGTACTTCCATTTTAGTCATGCATTATTTATTTGTTGATGACACCCTCTTATTTGGTAAAGCCTCTATTCATGAGGCTAAACAAGTTAAAAAGGTTTTGGATCTTTACACCTATGTTTCAGGTTAGAAAATTTACATTCAGAAATAAAAAATCTATGTGTTCAATACAGATCCAAGGATTTTTTATAGAATTGTTAATATCTTATGGTTTCCCTTAGATGAGATTCCTTCTACTTACCTAGGGATTCCTTTCTTTATGAGGTATAATAAACCCAACTACTGGCAATCGGTTGTAAACCATTTTAAATCTAGGGTAGTGGCTTGGAAAGCTAGGTAGCTTTCACTTTCTAGTAGAATCCTCCTCATCAAATATGTCTTATTAGTTATTCCTAACTACTATATTTCAGCACTACAAGCACCAAAATCAATTCTTAATCAAATTGATAAATTGATTCAGGAATTCTTGTGGACGACTAACATGAAAGGAGATAATAAAATTCCTCTCATGTCCCTTTTGGATATGTCTTTCTCTCTACCTACTAGTGGTGTGGGTCTCCACAATCTAGCTATTCAAAATTTGGCTTTTGGAGGCAAGCTGGTCTGGAAACTATATACTCAACCCAATATTCAATGGTGTTGTCTGATGCAAGAAAAGTATATGGATAATCTTGATCCAGTCATTTTTGTTCTTGACCCTCCTAGAGGGTCTTCCATTTGGGACTTCATGATGAAATCTAGGCACATTGTCACCTCCTTTGTGTCTTGGGAAGTCCACAATGGTGAGTCGGTGAACTTTTGGCTTGATTTGTGGAATGGCTTGCCTCCCTTACACAATGTTGATCCCTTCCATCATATTTGGGAGGAGTATTCTTTGCATTGGGGTCTATTGGTAATTTGGCTAAGTTAGATATCTAGAAGTTGTCATTATGGAAACATATGATCTACATGAAGACCGCATATGACAGAGAGCAAGTATGACAAATTGCAAAGCAAAATTGTCCAAGTATAAGCAATATTTTCCCAGTGTACCCAGAAGATAGTTTTCATTGGTGACATCAATTGAAGTAAGTTCAATGCGTGTGCACTTAAACATGGATACTATGATTCATATTGAAGGCTCACCTAAGAGTGCAAGTCTGTACAACATGTACGGAAGAAGTTATTGCAGTATTACAGGAACAATGTTGAAGGCGACAGGATGGAATAAAAGACAAAATTGGTAAAGAGTTAAGGGATTATTTTGTTTATCAAAATAATGTCTTAATCATATAAAGGGATGACATCCTAGATGTTAACCCTTGGGCAGTGCATTGTAAAATATATTTTTTAAAGTGCTTTACATTTAGTAAAGCCGACTGTAAAATTTATTATCCCTAATAACTTGTATAAATGTAAGGCATATGGAATGCAAAGTAGAGAATGATATAGATGATATAGCAAACATATATGTGAAAGGTATTGATGTGATGTTGTGAAAGACAAGCAAGTAGTATAAGGTTATATACCTTGCCCTATTTTTTAATCAGTAATCATTGTACATTACTTTTTTGGGCAATGGGCTCATCTTGTAATCATTTGTAATCAATACTACCAACTCTTAGCAGGGTTGAGGCTTCTAACAAGGCCTAGAGTCCCTTAATTAGGACTAAGACACTATATATATGTAACAAGCTCCTAATAGGGTCAATGTCCTTAACATGATACTTTTGATTAGTGGATCTTTTTGGGTATCATCACCACTCAGGTTTTCCCTTGGCCAAGGTTTCCTCGAGAACAAATAATGTGTTATGAGTTCATTTTCTTTATTGTTATGCATGTTCTTTAGTTTACTTTGTTATGCAAGCATAAAGATAATCTGTTATATCCATAATTGGGCAAAAGTAAAAGTTTGTAGAATACTGATTCAACCCCCCCTCTCAGTATTCCCTATTTCTAACAATTGGTATCAGAGCTTAGTTACTCAAAAAAGAATCATTCAGAAAAAGCCTAGTAGCTTGAGTAAGATCTCTATGGATATGGATTAGCTACAGAAGAATCTTGAAGAAGCTCTTGAATAGATTGATATACTTATTGAAGAAAGAGATACTCTGAAAGGAAAATATGATGATGCAAAGAACCTCATTGAGAAGCTAAAAAAGAAGCTAGAAGAACTCAAATAAAAAAAGGAATCTACAATTCAAATTGAAGATTGTGATGATAATGTAGAAAAAGAAAATGATATCCTTAAACATGAATTAAAGATAGTAAATCTAAAATTGATTTTGAAAGATGGAAACAACAAGAATGAAGTAAATCTGAAATCTGAGAATGAAAATCTAAAATCTAAGAAAGAAGATCTGAAATCTAAACTTTGTAAAGTGACATTTGAACTTGAGAAAACCAAATTGTAGTATGTTGAACTTGAAAAGTACAATGCAATTTTGAAAGATGAACTAACTTAGTCTAAGAAACAACTTGAGAGACTATATTCCACTAGTGAGAAGATTGATGAACAAATGTCTTATCAAAAGCCATTCTATGATAAAACTAGTCTTGGATTTAACTCATCAAAGGTAAATGAAGAAAGCATTGAACTAGATCTAAAAGTTCCTGAAAACATAGAAGAAAAGAAATCTGATGAAGCTGACAAATTGGAAGAAACACCTAAAGAGGAAGAACCACCTAAATAGGAAGAATCACCTAAAGGTATGCAGAGATAATTTAAAGGTATATGTTTTACATGTAATACTTTTGGTCATATGAAGAAAGATTGTACAGGTAAGCAATTTAAACCTCTTAATGGTTATTGTTATAATTGTCATAGTTTTGGACATAGAGCTATTGAATGTAGGAAGCCTAAATTTAATGAGAATAATAGTAGTAGAATGTTTAGAGATACTAACCATGCAGATAAGAAACCTACTAAAGATATGAACATAAGAAATGGAGTAGTATGTTATAGATGAAACAAGGTTGGACACATTGCCAGGAATTGCAGATCACAAATCAACCAGACTAGACCGAAATATGGAAATAATGAATTAATTTGTCAAATATACAACAAATTTGGTCATACATCAAGGTTTTACAGAATGAACAATATGAGAAACCCTAATCCTAGAAGTCATGCATGGAGAAATGAGAATGCAAGCAATAGTCAAGGAGGTTGTTGTAGTAATTCAGAAGAAGTGAAGTTTATTAAAGCCACAAATCAAGGAGACACATTTGGCACTAAAGGTAATCAGAAAGGTGAAGTATCAAATGGTAAGAGTGAATCTCTTCCTAACCCATCTCTAAGTACTTAATTCATACAAAATGCAGTAGAATGGGAACTTAGGATAGTGTAGAAGTTAACATAGGATGAATTGAGTCTTGCATAGTTAATGTAAGGTAGTATATGATGTAATGATGCTATGGTTAAGAGTGCATGAGATAATATGAAGTTATGTGAGTTCACAAGAAGTTTTAAGTTTTGCAAGAAAGTAGGAACAACTTTTTGGAAAGAAGCGGCAAAAGAATTGAATGTGATGTCAGAATCTTATGAGATTGAAAGGTTAAAAGCTTGTGATCAATATTGTTTGATCATTAAAGAGAATACAAGTGTTAAGGAGATCAAGCAGCAGTGATTGAGAGCAGTTTGCAAGGATTTGGTGAAAGAACTTCGTGTCAGATCTATGCAAAGCCCTAAATCATAGAATTAAGGTATTTTACTAAGTAAATCTATCAGCCAGTTAGAGAATTTGCAGAAGATATGGATGTTTCTTTAGTTCATAGTATAAGAGATTCAATCAGACCTAAGATTAAAAGGGAACCAGTAGAACCCTTGGAAGAAGACCCTAAATTAGCATTATCATTCGTACCAAATGGAGTTTTACATTTAGAGAATGTTAGAAGCTATTTGGGATGCAAGCTTGAAACCCTCAATGATAGTGATTTTACAAATGAATATGAGAAGCTTTATAATCAAGATATGGCATTGAAAGTAGGGTTGTAACATTTGAAGGACAATGAAATTATAAAGTATTCACTACAATATGAATTTGATGATGAAGAATGCACCAAGATAATTTTGAGCATAATTCATAATGGAAAGTTTTGGTTAGATGATAGAGTGATAGATATAATAGAAGACCTAATTCATGATGTAATTGGTTTGTCTAAATCTAGAGTTATGCCATTGAATGAGAAGCACATGAGGAAAATAGTACTAGATAATACTAATTCATCCTACAATGGTAGAGGAATAGTGATTAGTAAGATTCAACAAGATGATGTTAGATACTTATGTAAGATCTTAACATCTAAGTTTTGTGCTAATTCTAGAGAAGATGACATGGTAGCTAGTATGATTCATGCAGCTTATTTGATGTGTGTTGATAAAGTGCAAGTAGATATGTGTGAAATCTTGAGAATTCAATTATTTGAGAACCCAGAAAAGATTAAGAAGACTAAGAATTCACAGTTTAGATTCTCATCCCTGATCACATATATGTTTTTCCATTTGTTGAGAAGATTCCCTTACACTATTAGTGAAGATTGGAATGATGGCAAGACCATAATGGAAAGAATCAACAGATTATATAGGAGACACCCTGTAGACAAGGTCAATGAAAGTGCAACTTTGGTAATCAAAACATTTCAGAACTTGATGAAGAACAAATCAAGAATTCCACAGGCTATAGTTGAGAAATGTAAGGATGAAGTATGCTTTATGGTTGACACTGACTTTACCTACATTGAAGTAGTAGAACCTAGAGTAGAATTCATAGACCCTCTTGGTTATGAAATTTCTGAAGTTGAAGCACAAGAATATGTAAATAGATTTCTGAAATGTAAGTTGGATGTTCATAGCAATAGATTTGGGACTTATGAGGAGAACTTCAACTCTGCAAAGTCTATTCAAGAAGAAAAACAATCCAAGAAGAGAGTAGAAAGTACTATAAAGAAAATTCTAAAGGATACACATATGACAGAATAGGAATTTGTAATTGCAAAGAATATAGTAGCAACACTTAGAGATATTGGACAAAAGGAAGTTTTGTCTGTTCCACCCCTATCAGAGTTGAGACTAGAAATTTGTAGCATGTAGTAAAAGTGGAGAAAGTTGAGAAGGAACAAGAAATTAGGAAGTCTACAAGATCCTCCTCCACTCCACCAGGGAAAAGAGTAAAAGAAATAGCTAGTGGACCAGGTAAGAGACAGAAGACAATAGTTGCCCCAGTTCAGAGGAAAATAACAGAGATAAAAGATGATGAGGATATAGAAGTTAAGAAGAAGAAATGGAAGCCTAAGATTGAGAAAGTAAATGATCAAATCATTAATGATGGAGATTTTTTGAAGATGAATAAGTATTATGATCTCTATAACTATTCTAAGAGATTAAACTTAGAAAATGCAGTTGTGAGGCATATGATCCTAGCTAACAAGAAGTTTGATATAATTCAAGGAAAGATCCCTGATGATCTATTTGAGAAGTTGGTAAATAGAAAAAAAAGAGCAACTGAAGAAGATAACAAAATCAGAGAGAATTTTGTAAGGAAGCTCTGTGACTTCAGAAATGAAGACCACCTTAAAGAAATCATGAAAGAACTTAGTACACTTCTAAGAACAAAAAGGAGAACAATTCTAATAATGGGAGGTAATTATGAGGAAATAAATAAGGAAAATGAGTAGGAATTTTTAAAAGTAATGACATCAAGTGTTAGTAAGTAGTCTACTACAGCAGAACAAGCTATGGGAGATGAGCATCAGAAGAGTCCCTCTCCACCACCTTCAATTAACATTGAAGATGAATCAATGAATGTGGAAGGAATGAATATTACACTGAACACTGATGATAATCCTTTTAGCCACCTAGAGAACATGATTGACAATTCAGCTTTTGAAGAGCAAGACGGATCAATTGAAGAGGAAGGAAAGAAATAAGGGTAGAAGAAGAGACAAAAGTAGAAATTCAAGTGAACACAGTGAGTCAAGGATAGAAAGAAACACCTAGCAAAGTGGAAATCAATCCTACCCTTGAGATTGCAGCAAAGAAGCCACAGATTGAATCATTATTTACTGATATTGGAAAAGAAGTTGATGATGATGATCAAATGGAATTGATCTCATCTTTGAACAAAATAATTGGAAAGAACAAGAAGGTGAAAAGCCTTGAAGGATAACTGCAAGAAGTAATAGTAAAGTTGCAGATTGTTGTGACTAATTAGGTAATAGAAGCATATCCACAAACTAAAGCCAGAGAAGTTATGAAGACTTTTGACAATGAATTTACTAATTGGTCAGATATTGCTTCAATGAAGGCTCAAACAACCTATGAGCCCAAAAATTTTCTTGATATGTCAAAATATCAGGAATGATATCAATAATTTGGATGTGTGCATAAAAGATTTGAGAAGGAATTTGGATAGAGGAAAAGCTCTATATATACAGTGTACAAATAAAGAGAGCCATGTATCAGAAGTGACTGAGAAGATAAGAGAAAAAGATGACTGAAATTCAAACAAAAGTGAATCTGCTAGCCAGTCCTAATGTAAAGATACTCGATGTAGAGAAAAGAATATGTAAGATAAATGATGAAATAAGGATTCTTAATGATGAAAAAGATAAGAAATTGAAAAGATTCTCTCTTCTAAGAGAGAACATTTCAATCAAGATAAGCATTATTGAAGGACAATTGGAAGAATGTCTTGCATCTAAGACATCTTATGAGAAGTTTAACTTTGTAAATCTCCAAGCATGTGAAATCGCATCTTATGGTTTGTGTGCACTAATCAATGTTGTAGACACCATTAAGAAGGTATGGGAGAAATAATTGGAAAGCATAAAAGTGAACTTTGCAAATTGTGTTGCAAGCCTACCGGCTCTACAAATTTGAATCAACATAAATAGTTTTGTGAACATAGTTTTGGCACCCTTTTTTTGGTCATTGTTGTCAAAGGGGGAGTGATAGCATAAAATTGATATATATGATAAGGAAGTATATTCCTAGGGGGAGCATAGATAAGATATATTGAGTCATAAGAATTATGAAGATATAATTTTTGTTATGACCACAATTTTTAGTTTTTAAGTTTTTGAGACTTAGCCAATTTTCTAATATGTTGCCACCAATGACAAAGGGGGAGATTGTTGGCAATTTGGCTGAGTTAGATATCTAGATGTTGTCATTATGGAAATATATGATCTACATGAATACCACATATGAAAGAGAGAAAGTATGACAGAGCATAGAGAAAAATTGTCTAAGTATAAGTAGTATTTTCCCAGTGTACCCAGAAGATAGTTTTGATTGGCGACGTTGATTGAAGTAAGTTTAGTTCTTGTGCACTTGAACATGGATACTATGAGGAATATTGAAGACTCACATGAGAGTGCAAGTCTATATGACATGTACTAAAGAAGTTATTGCAATATTACAAGAAGAGTGTTGAAGCCGACATGACAGAATAGAAGACAGAATCGGTAAAGAGTTAAGGGATTATTTTATTTATTAAAATAATGTCTTAATCATATAAAAGAACAACATCCTAGATGTTAACCCTTGGGCAACACATTGTAAAACATATTTTGTAAAGTTCTTTATGTTTAGTAAAGCCGACTGTAAAATTTATTATCCCTAAAAATTTGTATAAATGTAAGGCATATGGAATGTGAAGTAGAGAATGATACAAATGATATAGAAAACATATATGAGAAAGGTATTGATGTGAAGTTATGAAAGAAAAGAAAGCAATATAAGGTTATGTACCTTGCCCTATTTTGTAATCAGTAATCATTGTACATTACTTGTTTGGGTAGTGGGCTCATCTTGTAATCATTTATAATCACTATACTACCAACTCTTAGCAGGGTTGAGGCTTCTAACAAGGCCTAGAGTCCCTTAATTAGGACTGAGACACTATATATATGTAACAAGCTGCTAACAGGGTCAACATCCTTAACAAGATACTTTTGATTAGTGGAGCTTTGTGGGTATCATCCCCACCTAAGTTTTCCCTTGGACAAGGTTTCCTCAAGAATAAATAATGTGTTATGAGTTCATTTGATTTATTGTTATGCATGTTCTTTAGTTTACTCTATTATGCAAGCATAAAGCTAATATGTTATATCCATAATTGGGAAAAAGTAAAAGTTTTTAGAATACTAAATCACCCCCCCCTCTCAGTATTCCCTATTTCTAATAGGGTCTCAAGCTAGTTAACTATGTATCTATAGTTCATATCCACTTGGGATGGTTGTATGGAAAAACTTTAATGCACTTGTTGCCCAAAATTTCCTATCTATTCATTTTGGCCACAGGCTGGGATCTATCCAGTATTTTGTAAACCATGTTGAAACCTCTGAGAAATTTTCATGGCCTCCTATCCTATCCTCTGGTCTCTGCAATTGTTTAACCCCTTAGTCTGAAGCCTTTTATTTGAAAATCTAGCCATTGGAAGAAAAAAACACTCAAAACCCTAGGGCCTGTTCTAATTTGCCGTTACCTTTTTTGGCCACTTAAGTCTCCATTTCCCATGTGTGCTTTATAAGCTCAGGCTAGTCACAAGATCTCTAAGACCCGATGGAATATTATTTTATATCTCCCACTCCTGTGACTACCCTTTGTTTGTGAGATCTCCCAGTCAGAAAGTTTTTTCCCTTTTCATTCAGCAACTGAGAAATTATGTTCACAAGATCTCCTATTCCTGGCAGTTAAGTCCTTAGCATCCTGCGATCTAGAAAGTGGTTAAAGTTTTGTTTGGTGGTCTCGATGTTGAGGAGGAAATCAAGGACAAATGAAGGAGTGACACATGTCAGCTAGGCATAGGTTATTAAAGTCCTAAGTTCTTCTGATTAAGAGGGTTAAGCTCCTTAATCAGATGGTTGTTGCATGTTTGTAAGACTTAATTTTGTGCCTTGCGATCATGCGATGACCGTTGATCTTTCTTTATTTCCAGGGCTCTATTAGGTGGGTCCTCTTATTGTGATGTGCCCATGTTTTATTGGCTGGCCGGATGATGACAAAGATTTGTCAGTGGGACCATTATCAGAGAATTTGCAGGGGTGCCAACTTAATGAAGATCTATGGTTGTCTTATAATCACATGGAATCTTCTAAGCTTTTGCACTTATGAGATGGCTATTCGATCTTCCAGGTGTTCAGGCCAATGTTAGGTGGGTCTGCCTAACATGCTAAATTTCTATTGGTTTCTAGGTAATACAATTGGCATATGACATGGGCCTGATTATTTCAAGTGACGTGGCAGTAAAGAAAGATCTATAGCTAGTGCATGATCTGAAGGAATCTTCTGAGCCATGAGATCATGCAATAGTTGTCGATTGGGTATCAGGCCATGAAGGAAAGTAGAGTGGGTCCTATGCTAGATAATCTGAGGTGTCTATAAGTCAAGAAATAGTATCATGACAAGTGGTAGGATGGGCCCAAGTTTGCAAGTTTAGTTGGGCGATCACATAATTAAGGGGGAATATTCTTTTCCATCTAGCGACTATGAGATTTCTCTTCAGTTGGGCAATCGCCCAATTAGAAGGAATATTCTAAAGACCTCAAGTGACTCAGCGACTATCAAAGTGGGATAAAGGTTTATCGCATGATCACCAGAATAAGCTAGGGTTAAATAAAAGGTCATGAGATTCAGTGACTAAAGAAAAAAAGAAGGCCTGAGGTTAAATGCAGAGTTAAGGTTAAGAACATAAGCAGTGCCCAGGTAAAATAGAGGATCTGACAGCCATGTTTTAAAAGATAGATCAGGTTTGAATATCAGTCATAGATGGAGAAAGCTTGGTGCCACCTATGACCATTATATTCTTTTAAATTCAAATATCTAAGAGTACTAGATTTGAATAGTTATGGCTAGCCTGAGTTGCAGAGAGGTAGATAGATCAAGGCGGCTTGTCTGCAGGTAGATACAATATAGGGATGGATAGGAAAATAGTAATCTGATCGGTTGGGATATTTTCATGGGCATTTATGATTAGAATTGATAGAGTTAGGGTTTTATTATTTTATGAAAATTTGTAAACCCTAATTAGGTTTTTCTCTTGCCTGCGTGCAATTGAGGAGATGTATATATTGTTTTTGGAGCAATTTGAAGCTCAGAGTTTACACTTTGTAAAAAGAGAGATTTTCTTTCTAAGGAGTTATCCGAGGCATTCTTTCTACCCTCTAGCTTTTGAATTTTGTAACCTTTCATTGATGTTTAGATATTGCAAAGGTACTTTGTGACATTCTTGCTATCCCTATACGTTCTTGTCTAAATTTTCTCTTATTGAGTTAAGTATATGTATGTTTTCAGTGGTATCTTAGGGTTCTTGATCCCTCTTTCTTTTTGCAATTCATTGGTATTCTTGTGGGTGATTTGATTTGAATGATCTTGTGGGTATACTTCAACCCCCTGATGATCTATCTCATTCCTATACCTATTTGCAGAAGTGGATGTTTGTTTGCAGGTTATAGATTGTGTCCAACTCTTAGGAATGCTATTGTTTGTGAAATTCTCTCTTTCCATAAATAGCCTCTTTCTATTGTAGACCCTTCTATGAAATATTGATGCAAACCTATTTAGTGAGTTGTGATCTCCTAGACCTAAGTTTATGCACTGATTTCATCCTCCATACTATAATTCATACCATCATTTCAATGTATCACCTAGTAGGATAGTTTGCTTTTACTTATTTCCCTTTCATGCATTCCTTCTATCCATTTTCCCCTCAAGAATTTACTTTCCTGTCAAAAAGAAAATTAAGGTGATTATCCAAGAGGAACTAGCCTAGAACCTAGAGGTCTCATCTCAATTAGCATAGGTCCCACAACCTGGAGATGATTCCCATGCTATACTAAGTTATCAAGACCAAGAGAGCTAGAAACAAGGGTGCAAACTTAGTGTATAACAATTCTGGCAGGCCCAGTCAGACTAAGATCAGATTCAAATTCAGAAAAACACCCCACCTTGGGCATAACATTTCTAGCACACCCGGCGGGACTAAAAAAGAAGTTTATCTTTGAAAGATTATGCTATCTCTGATATACTAATTACATAATATAGACCTTTCAAAGGTTGAAATTCAAGTATATCTGGTGACTCCATTGATTTCACAGATTTAGGCTAACCTTTTTCAAAGTTTATGAGAAAGATTGAGACTAGGAGCTCAAAGCCTACTGAATTTTCAAAGTTGCACTCAAAAAGAGGCTACAAAGGTAGATCAACCCAAAGAACATCTCCTGTAAGGAGAGTACATTCTACACCACCTGATACTTTTGAAAGGAGACCTTTTCCCTTTCATCTCAGAAGAAGAGGAAGATCTCTAACTAGAGATCTAGAGGAAGATTCAAACACAACGTCAACTACAACTCACAAGTTACTACTCAACAAATTTCAGCTTCTACAATGGCTAGATAGTTTGCTTTTTCACCTTTCAACCAAGGGAGTCCATTGAACTTTTCTCAACATCATGATGTGCCCTTGGTAGCACTAAAGAGTCTACCTAATTTCATAGGTGAAGGACAAACTACAACTTTTGAGCATATAAGAGATGTGACCACTATCTACAGCATACATAATATAACTCAAGAGGATGTGGCCACCAAGTTATTAATAGCCTCTCTCAAAGGTAAGGCTCTTGAATGGTTTATAACTTTAACTGTTGGTTCCATTAATTCATGGGATGGATTAGGGGATGCATTGAGTAAACATTTTGAGGATAAATTAGACAACTTGTCTTTGGTTGAGTAGTTGACAACCATTAAAAGAGACCCTCAAGAAGAAATGATAGATTATAATAATAGATTCCTCAAGACATGGAATAGAATTCTAGTCTCGGTAAGGCCATCAGCTGACCATGCTTTCTTATACTTCTTGAAAATTTTGAATGGTCAAATTTCTATCATGATCCAATCTATGGGTGGTACCTCTTTACCTCAAGCTTTTGACATAGTTGTCAGGGCTGAAAATTGTTTAATCCAAGCAGGCATGATAGCTAGAAGGCCACCCATGCCCATCTTTCCTAGCCTTCAGCCCATTGCACCTCTACAAGTACCCCCATTTACCCCTATCCCCACCATATTAGCACCTCAGGCTAGTACTAGTAGTCAGGAGCTAAAAACAAGTTTCTCTCAAGAGCTGCAAGAGATGAAGAATAGTCAACAAACTAGTCAGCAAGAAATGACAAATTTGCTGCAAACTTTGACTAAAGAGGTCACAAATCTAAAGAGGCAAGGGCAAGGAATCATACCACCCTTTCAGCCACAAGGCCAAGGTCCTAATCAATAATATCAAAGTCAAGGACATCCTTATCAACAAAATAGGCCACCATACCAAGGAGGCTATCAAGGACAAAGGCAAAATTTTAATCAAAGACCATTCCAACCATACAACCTTGCACCTCTCAATTTTGTGAATCCGGTTAGGGACATGGTCCCTAGTCAAAATAATATGGTTATGGAAAATGAATGGTGTTTCCCTTGTAATCAGCCTCATAATCAGGCTACATGTTCAAATGGATGGATGAACCAAGCCCTAATGGTTCAAAATGCCTCACAAACTCAATCAGAAGCTTCTTCCAGTGGATCAATCCCTCAACAAGAATCACAAGAGAATGAGATTTCTCTTTTTAATTGGGAGTAGCAAGACTTCAATGGAGTCATTGGTGAACCTTCCATCGCTGCCAACACAAGGTCAAAGAGAAGAGCTTAAGACATGGAGCGAGCAGATTCTGGGATTAAAGCCACTACTTCTACAGAGCCACTACAACAAGCTACTCCTATCGTATTTAAGAAGGCTCCTGTCATTACAAGAAAAGAAGGCCATACTCTCAAAGAGGTGGATCCCATCATAACAAAAGCACAACAAAGAGTACACACTGTGACACCTTTCAACATTGTAGACAACATGAAGAAGGTGAACATTACTATGTCTATGTGGGATTCTTTGGCTATTCTAGGACAACTTGAGATTTTGAAGAGAGCTATGACTGAAATGACAACTCCTCATCATACAAAAGAAGTTGCAAAGCTAGTGTTGGTCAACACTGATCAAGAAAAGGAGGCTCCAAGTTGCAACTCCAAAGCCAATCCCATGCAAGGTAGGAACTCAAAACCCCCTCCCTTTTATGTATCTTTAATTATTGGAAAATCCTTAGTACATAATTGTATGGTAGATAGTGGAGCTACTAGTACTGTAATACCCAAAAAGGTGGTTGACCAATTAGGACTTCAATATGAACCCCTCCAAAAGAAGGTTACACAACTTGATGGATCCTCAATTAACACTATAGGTGTGGCTAAGGATACTAGTCTAATCCTTCATGCTAGTCCTAATTTCTCTATCCTACTTGATATTTATATAATAGATCTCCCTACCTTATTTGCCATATGTTTGTCAAGGGAGTTTACAGCCAAAATAGGAGGCTACCTTTCTTCTGACTGGTCTCACATGCTTTTTCACACAAGATATGGTACCAAGGTTACTATTAAATCTGAATCATTGGTAGCTCACCATATAGAACCATATGTGTCCAACACCATCAATGCAAGCTGCCTTGCATTTAATTGCAATGATTTCACAACTATCAGAGAAGCAAGCACTATGATAGAAAATATCCCTGATATTTTATTAGATGAACTAGAATCAGAAAAGGCTTTTGAAGCCCAAGAAAGTGTCATTTGGGATGCTAGTTTGGGAAGTTATCTGATACAAGAAGGTGGATCCATAGAGCCAAACCTTCTCAAAGAGGACACTAATTCAGAAGATCAGAGTAATCAGGTTTGGGAATTGTTTTTTGATGGAGCTGGAAGCAGACATGGTTCTGGTGGTGGTGCTATGCTAGTGGCCCTAAAAGGAGAAAGATACTATACAGCTTTCAAAATTAGTTTCTCCTGCACTAGCAACACTATAGAATATGAAAGTCTAGCGAATGGAATGGAATGGAATAGAAAAAGAGAGCTTAAAGCCCTAAAATTTTATGGTGACAGTGAGTTAGTAGTCAGCTGAGTGAGAGGGATAAGTGCAACCAAAAATGACACCTTGAGAGCATACAAACATAGAGTTTGGGATGCGATTGAAGACTTTTATGCTTTCAAAATTATTTCTATCCCTAGAAAGCTAAATCAAAATGCAGATAGATTAGTTGTTGTTGGATCTCAGTATGACATTCCTAATAGTATTTCAAAGGAGGAGACCCAACAGCATATCAAAGCGATTGCCAGACCTTCTATCCCTGATAATGATACTAATTGGAAAGTGTTTGACAATGATGAGCAAATTCTGCAATTCTTGTTTGAAGAAGATGTTTTCTCAAGGCATAACCAAGATAGGCTATTGCATAACTATGGTGACCAAGTGATACAACTTAAGTCTAATAAGATGCCTAGAGGTCTTGTCACCTTGGAAGTTGTCTTCAACAAAGATGATCAAGTTAAGAAGAATAAAGCTGGCCTGGTAGTTCAACAAGAGCATTATGTTGAATTAGAGTTAGAACCAAGTAAAAGTTTACAATTTGGAAAAGTAAACAATAATTTAGAAAGGCAGGCTTATACCCAATTATTCAAGGAATTCAGTGATGTTTTTGCATGGAAATATGAAGACCTTAAAGGTTTTAATCCTACCCTTTCTTAGCACACTATTGAACTAGAGCCTAATACCAAGCCAGTAAGGCAAAAACAAAGGCCTATTAATCCCAAGCTTGAGCCACTTATGGATAAAGAGGTACTCAAATTGATAGAAAGTGGTATCATCTACCCCATCAAGCATACTAGTTGGGTTTCCAACCTTGTTCTTGTAAGGAAGAAGAATGGGGAGTTAAGGTTATGTGTTGACTTTAGGGATCTTAATAGGGCCTCTTTAAAAGACTGCCATCCATTACCCTCTATGGAACAAATCTTAAAATGTGTCTCTGGATCTGAGAGATTTTCATTATTGGATGGCTATTCAGGATATAATCAGATCCTATTCAATGAAGAGGATCAATACAAGACTGCATTTACAACCAAGTGGGGAACCATGGCTTATCAAAAAATGCCCTTTGGTTTGTCAAATGCAGGTGCTACTTTTCAAAAGGCAATGGATATGACCTTTAAAAGCCTCATGTACAAATTTGTACCGGTCTACCTAGATGACATAACTATCTATTCTAAACATGCAGTAGATTATATCAAACATTTGAGGAAAATCTTTGAAAAATGTAGAGATTTTGGGATATCTCTTAATCCCAAGAAATGTGTGTTTGTAGTTCATGAAGGAAAATTGCTAGGATATATAGTATCCAAGAAAGGAATTACAATAGACCCTGAGAGGATTGCAGCCATCCTAGAGCTACCATTGCCACATCATAAGAAAAGTCTCCAATCTTTCATAGGAAAGATTAATTTTGTTAGGCATTTCTAGCCTAATATTGTAGATTTACTGAAACCTTTGAAAACCATGTTAAAGAAGAGTTCAACTTTTAGCTAGACTAAAGAAGGAAAAGCTAACTTCCAGGCTATCAAAGAAGCCTTGATAGAAGCCCCTGCTCTATTAAACCCAAATTTCAGTAAGGATTTTATCCTTTATGCTTATGGAGGTCATGATGCTATATTTTCTATGTTGACTTAAGAAAATTTAGATGGGTTGGAGCAGCCTATTGCTTTCTTCAGCAAAGGTTTAGAAGAGTATGAACAAAGATACTCTTTTGTGGAAAAACATGTGCTTGTTGTGGTAAAAAGCCTTAAAAAGTTTATATATTTATTGATCCATAACAAGGTACACTTGAGGGTTACTCATCCAAGTGTCAAAGAATTTTTTCTTTCCAAGGACCTAAATGAAAAAAGGGCTGGTTGGATTACCAAGCTAATGGAATATGACATTGATATCCAAACCACCAAGCTGGTTAGAAGAAGAGGTCTTTGTGAGCATTTGGTAGGGGATGAAAGTTCAAAGAAATCAGAGCAAATAGATGCATCTCTATTTATGCATTCTACAGAAGAACATGCCAAGGCATCAGGTTGGTTGCCTAACATGATTCATAACTTGAAGATAGGACAATGTCCTATAGGCCTAGATTCAGCAAAAAGAAGATATTATAGATTGCAATCTATTCCCTTTGTGCTAATAGATGAGACTCTTTCTAGAAAGGATCACAATGGTGTCCTTTTAAGATGTATTGATTCAGAAAAGATAGCTGATGTCCTGTTTGAATTTCATGATGGACCTTCTGGAGGTCATTTTTCTCCTAGGACTACTACTTTTAAAATCATGAGGGCCGGATATTATTGTCCATCTATCTTCAAGGATAGTCATGATTATGTGATAAAATGCATCAAATGTGCCATGTTTGTAGGAAAAGAAAGGCTTGCAGCTCTGCCCCTTTAGCCAATCAGAACAGAGCAACCATTCATGAGATGGGGCGTAGACTTTATTGGCATGATTAATCCTCCATCTAGTGTAGGACACAAGTGGATAATCACTGCAACTGATTATTTCACTAGATGGACAGAGGTTGTTGCCTTAAAAGAATCAAATGAGAGTGTTGTCTTAAGTTTTTATGATGATATAATTTATAGATTTGGCACTCCAGACTCCATAATATCAGATAATGCATTAGCATTCACAAGCCTTAAAGTCTTAGAATGGGCAATCAAAAATAGCATTTATCTAAATACAAGTTCAAATTACTACCCTCAAGGCAATGGTTTGGCTAAATCAACTAACAAGAACTTGATTAGGATAATCAAGAAGACTCTACAAGATAATCAAAGGGATTGGCATACTAAATTAAAGTCTACCTTATGGTTAGATAGGATTACCCCAAAGAAGATTATTGGGAATTCTCCTTATGTATTAGTATATGGTAGAGAGGCTAAGTTGTCCATTTCAACTAAATTTCTAGCTTTGGACTTGGCCACTCAATATGTCCTATTTGAAGAAGGAGATCCCTTACAAATCAGGTATGCTTAGCTCATAGAGTTAGAGGAACTCAAAGATAAATCCATGAAAGATATGGAGTTCCATCAGATTCAAACAAAGAAAAGTTTTGATAGAAAAGCTAGGGCCAGAGAAATCAAAGTTGGAGATGTAGTTCTCAAATGGGATGAATTCAGATCAAGGCCTGTAGACATACAAAGTTTGATTCCTTTTGGGGTGGACCATTTGTTATTACAGAATGCAAAGGGCCTAATGCTTTTTAGCTATCAACTCTAGGAGGAGATACCTTGTCTATTTTAGTTAATGGATTCCACTTGAAGCCTTGCTTTGAGGTCAATCCTTCCTTGTAAATCTGTTTGAATATGTTTCTTGCTTTCTTTCCTTGCTTTCTAGGTTAGTTTTCCTTGTTTTCCAAGAAGTGCTCGTGCACAATTTTGTCCCTCTGGTTCTAGGTCTTTCTCTCTATCAAGGAGGTTTTTGTGCTCAAATGATGACTCCTATGCCCAATGGATCATTTTAAGGCCACTGATCAATGTCTAGAAGGCTGACATCCAGCAAAAATTACCAAAATGTTGCCCAAAATTTCCTATCTATTCATTTTGGCCACAGGCTGGGATCTATCCAATATTTTGTAAACCATGTTGAAACCTTTGAGAAATTTTCATGGCCTTGTGTCCTGTCCTCTGGTCTTTGCAATTGTTTAACTCCTTAGTTTGAAGCCTTTTATTTGAAAATCTAGCCATTGGAAGCAAAAAACCCTCAAAACCCTAGGGCCTGTTCTAATTTGTCGTTACCTTTTTCAACCACTTAAGTCTCCATTTCCCATGTGCGCTTTATAAGTTCAGGCTAGTCACAAGATCTCTAAGACCCAATGGAATAGTCTTTTATATCTCCCACTCCCATGACTACCCTTTGTTCATGAGATCTCCCAGTCAAAAATCTTTTTCCCTTTTCATTCAGCAACTGAGAAACTATGCTTGCAAGATCTCCTATTCTCGACGGTTAACTCCTTAGCATCTTGCGATCTAGTGAGTGGTTAAAATTTTGTTTGGCTGTCTCAGTGCTAAGGAGGCAATCAAGGATGAATGAAGGAGTGACACATGTCATTTGGGCCCAATTTATTAAAGTCCTAAGTGCCTTTGATTAAGAGGGTTAATCTCCTTAATCAGATAGTTGTCGCATGTTCGTAAGACTTAATCTTGTGCCTTGCAATCATGCGACGACCATTGATCTTTCTTTATTGCTAGGGCTCTGTTGGGTGGGTCCTCCCATTGTGACATGCCCATGTTTTATTGGCTGGCCGGATGATGATAGGGATTTGTTAGTGGAACCAATGTCAGAGAATCTACAGGGGCGCCAGCTTAATGAAGATCTATAGTTGTCTTATAATCGCATGGAATCTTCTGAGCTTTTGCACTTATGAGATGGCCATTTGATCTTCCAAGTGTTCAGGCTGATGTTAGGTGGGTCCGCCTGAATTGCTAAATTTCTATTGGTTGCTAGGTAATATAGTTGGCATATGACATGGGCCCGATTATTTCAAGTGAGGTGGCAGTAAAGTAAGATCTACGACTGGCGCATGATCTAAAGGAATCTTCTAAGCCATGAGATCATGCGACAGTCATCGATTGGGTATCAGGCCATGAAGGAAAGTGGAGTGGGTCCTATGCTAGATAATCTAAGGTGTCTATAAGTCAAGCAATAGTATCATGACAAGTGGCAGGATGGGCCCAAGTTTGCAGATTCAGTTGGGTGATCACCTAATTAAGGGGGAATATTCTTTTCCATCTAGTGACTATGAGATTTCTCTTCAGTCGGCCAATCACTCAATTGGAAGGAATATTCTAAAGACCTCAAGTGACTTGACGACTATCAAAGTGGGATAAAGGTTTGTCACATGATCGCTAGAATAAGCCAAGGTTAAATAAAAGGTCATGAGATTTAGCAACTAAAGAAAAAAAGAAGGTCTGAGGTTAAATGCAGAGTTAAGGTTAAGAGCATAAGCGGTGCCTGATTAAAATAGAGGATCTGACGGCCATGTTTTAAAAGATAGATTAGGTTTGAATATCAGTCGTAGATGGAGAAAGCTTGGCACCACCCATGACCGTTATATTCCTTTAAATTCAAATATCTAAGAGTACCAAATTTGAACAGTTATGGCGAGCCCAAGTTGTAGAGAGGTAGATAGATCAAGGCGGCTTGTCTGCAGGTAGATATAGTACAAGGATGGACACACAAACAATAATTTGATCAGTTGGGATATTTTCATGGGCATTTATGATCAGAATTGATAGAATTAGGGTTTTATTATTTTATGAAAATCTGTAAACCCTAATTAGGTTTTGCTCTTGCTTGCGTGCAATTGAGGAGATGTATATATTGTTTTTGGAGCTTTTTGAAGCTTAGAGTTTACACTTTGTAAAAAGAGAGATTTTCTTTCTAAGGAGTTATCCGAGGCATTCTTTCTGCCCTCTATCTTCTACATTATGTAACCTTTCATTGATGTTTAGATATTGCAAAGGTACTTTGTGACATTCTTTCTGTCCCTATACCTTCTTGTCTGAATTTTCTCTTATTGAGAAAAGTATATGTATATTTTTAGTGATATCTTAGGGTTCTTGATCCCTCTTCTTTCTACAATTCATGTGTATTCTTGTGGGTGATTTGATTTGAATGATCTTGTGGGTATACTTCAACCCCCTGAAAATTTGTCTCATTCCTATACCTATTTGCAGAAGTGGATGTTTGTTTGCAGGTTATAGATTGTGTCCAATTCTTAGGAATGCTATTGTTTGTGAAATTCTCTCTTTCCTTGAATAGCCTCTTTCTATTGCAGACCCTTCTATGAAATATTAATGCAAACCTATTCAGTGAGTTGTGATCTCCTAGACCTAATTTTATGCACTGATTTCATCCTCCATACTATAATTCATACCATCATTTTGGTGTATCACCTAGTAGGATAGTTTTCTTTCAATTATTTCCCTTTCTTGCATTCCTTCTATCCCTTTTCCCCTCAAGAATTTACTTTCCTATCAAAAAGAAAATTAAGGTGATTATCCAAGAGGAACTAGTCTAGAACCTGGAAGTCTCATCTTAGTTAGCATAGGTCCCACAACCTGGAGATGATTCCCATGCTATACTAAGTTATCAAGACCAAGAGAGCTTGAAATAAGGGTGCAAACTTAGTGTATAACAGCACTTCCTATTGATCCCCAAGTTGGTTCTTCTGCTAATCATTTTCTTTATAATAAAATTGTTGTCTTTTATAGGGTTTCTAATCAAATTTTTTGGGCTCCATCTCTGGATGGTAAGTACTCAGTTAAGTTTTCTTATAAGATGGGTCAATCTTGTCATGCTAATAGGATAAAGCAAAGAGCCTATCTCTTTTGTTGGCACAATTCTAGTTTACCCAAAGCAAGTTGTTTTGCCTAGCTAGTTTTGAAAAATCATGTTCTTACTAGTGAAAGGTTGTCTAGGCTTAATATTGTCAATGCATTCCAATGTGTGCTTTGTAGTCAAGTCCTATAGTCGGTTGATCATCTTTTCCTAAATTTCCCCTTTGCCTGAAATTGTTGGTAGTTTGTTATGCAGAAGTTAAGTCTTTCTATGCCTCTCCCCTCATCCATATGGGATCTATTTCAATCATGGCCAACATTTTTTTACAAGTCCATGTTTGTCTGCATTTGGATTTGTACTCCTTTGGTTTTGTGGTGTATTTGGTGGGAAATGAATAAATGGATTTTTCGTAATTGTTCCTCCTCCTTAGAAGTCATCTTAGATAGGCTTCAAAAGTCCATCACTAAGGTTACTAATGCTTATACCCTAAACTTTAGGGGTAATCGGGGCTTCTCATATTGGGATAGTTTTATTTCAAATAATTGGAAGGGTTTGGTTTTCCCTTCCCTTCCTTTTCCTCTTTGTCCCAAAGATAGGTTACAATCCAGAGCCTCGGTTAAATGGACCCCTCCCCAAGCTAGTTTTGTTAAGCTTAATTTTGATGGCTCTTTGTAAGGTAATCCAAGGAAGTCTGGGATTGGTTATGTTATTTGAGATTGTCATGGATTTTATCTCTTTTTTGAGGCTCTCCCTATTCCTCCAGGGACAAACAATTTGGTGGAAGCTTATTCATTATTATATGGTCCCACTACTGTGAAAAAATTGAATGTTAAATATCTCCTTGTGGAGGGAGATTCTTCTGTGATTAATAATGCTTGTATCAATAGGTGTTATTTCTCAAGGCATATTCATTATGTTTTGATGCAGATTTGGTCCCTACTAAATTCTTTCAGTGATTGCTATCTAACCCATATTTATAGAGAAGGCAATAGCCTGGCAAATTTTCTTGCAAACTTAGGTGTTGAGGATCACCTTTTATCATTTCCTTCTATCATAGTCTCCCTGGCTTCCCACCCTGCTATTTTTAACCTAATTAATTTGGACACAGTCAATTAATTATGTTTTGGCTCTAACTTCTCCCTTGGCCACCATATTGCTAGTTCTTACTCTTTATTCCATTGTCTCTATCATTTGTAATATTGTGGGAGTTTTAATTTTTGGTACCTCATAGATTTCCATGATTAGATTTGGCCAGTTGATGTACTTCATATGTCTTCAAATATCTATTTGCTAATTGCAGGATTCTTGATTCACATGTCTTCAAAAGATTTACAATAAATGGAGAACCTTTTAGTCTCGTGTGTTATTTCTTAATCAGTACATATTTTTGGATGTTTTAATAACTAATTTGTTGGTTGGCCTTTCATTTACATCATAGCTCTAATGACCTCTTTTATAGAACACATGTATGACATTGGATAATATCCAATTTTATTTGGCATCATCAGTTTCATGTACGGTTTGTTACAGGTGGTAGCTAGCTTTAATCACTTTTGTAAGTGGGAGCTTGGTATATATGATTGGCTTTGTTCGAATGATTTCTCAAGGTCTATTTATTTTGGTCCCTTCCTTTTTAGATGTTCATTATTTCTTGATAACCCCCATTGTCGTATATCACTTCCTTCTATATTTTTTCCTTACAATCATGGTTGCTAATAGATTTGTCGATGAATTTAGGCCTTTTAACTTGCGAGTTTATTTATCTCCTACTGAACTTGAAATTTTGTTTGAAGGTAAAATATCTTATGAACTTTTGGATTCTATGTTTATTATACATTGTCCCAAATGTTGTAGATGTATTCGGAGGCTCATTGGTGAATATATTTTATTGCCACTGTTTAAGAGGACCATCTTCCCATCCCAAATCATTTTGATTTTCTTCTCTATCCTGCTTGATTTATCTTAGTCTTGGTCTTTGTTGTTCCACATTGCAAATAGGGTTATTGTGCCATGGTTTCTACAAAATAATAGTTTTATTTTTGCAATGCAAGGATATAATTTGTGGCAGGGTGATGCTCATTTTGGTGGAATATTCTTGCGCCATTTATTTTAAAATTTTGATAATTTTATTATGATGTTAGCAACAATTAAGGATTGTCTTGCATCCTCTTCTATTATGTCACTTGATCATGTTCTTAATAGAATTCCCTTTGATGAGGGGTTCTAGGGCAAGGATTTTTCCAAAACATATTCTTTGCTTAGGTTAATGTACCATTCTCATGTTGTTAATTTTTCCAACTCAGCTCCTGGTACAGGTGCTTCATCTATGGGTGGTAATGTTGTGTCTCATAATCTCTTTGGTTATCATGATGCCTCTGTGCATTCTTTGGACCCATGCATTGGTGAATCCTCTTCTCCACATGTCTGCTCTAAAGTTGCCTCAGGTTCGGAAGCATTCATGTGCATTGAGGCAAACAGACTTTGAAATTCTCTGTTCCTTTATCCTCCTTCACAATTGGGGAGTGGGGGTCTATATCACGACATCTGAATTCTTCATATATTTTTGGGCTAACATCTTTTTGTAGATTCTCTCATTTTACTGCACAACTATCTAAAAAAAAATAGAATGAATGAAAAAAAGTAGAATGTGTTTTCAAATATACAATTATATAACACAGTAAATAGTTAACCAATAACTGTTAACTTCTTATGGGAATGGAGGTGAGCAGTTAACCAAACTACAATGTATTATGCCAACATTCCCCCCCTTAATGCATTGATCTTGAATGATCATACTCACATTGCCCTAGGAACCCCCCCTTAAGGCTTACATAACAAAATACGTTGATTAAATAATACGAATACATATTTTGAGAAAATCTTCTTTTCAAGTAGTAGACCCTAAACCAAGAAAGGCTCCATCAAGTTGCCTTGTGACCCTTGAAAAGGTGTAGCTTTGAGTTGTGTTCTTAAGCTCTCAATCACAAACTCTCAAATCACAGTCTTGAATTATTCAACAATGATCCCTAAGAGATGCGACAGATCTCTATCATTGTCTAGTGACTGCAAAAGGGTATAATTCTCAATCATATACTTTGAAGCTCACTAGACAACAATCCATACTGAGCACAAAATCAAGTCCCAAAACCTATCTCCAAAAGGAATCTTCAATAGACATGCATTCTGCAAAGTTTTCAGCATTAGAAAGCTAAACAAAAATGAAAACCAAAAATGCCAAAAATGCTTCTCATGTAGAAAACCATCTCAAAGCGAGAAGCTGACTTGAGATGATGGAAGTTCCTCCATCCTTTGATGCCGCCAACCTCTAGATGTGAAGGTTCAAAGCACAAGATTGTGATTAATAGGAGACTTGAAATTGTTAATGACCTCTCCATCATCTAATGTGTCCTCATTTTCAAGGCATGCAACATTTCCTTCTTCAAATTGTTCTTTGAGTTTTCCTTTAAGAACATCACTAGCTCTAGTTCTACAAATCCATGTTGTGTGCCCCTTTTTCTTACAATAAAAATATTTATTGTCTCTTCTATTATTATTTGACCATTTTTAAGTACTTTGTGAGTATAATGCCTCATCTATTTGATGAGCTTCTTCTATGACTTCCTTTGTCCTATTTTCTTCTACTAGAAGGATTGAAATCATATCCTCTAGAGTCTGCGAAGTGAGTTGACTTAGTGTAAAGACAACATTACTGTATTTGGAAGATACGCTATTTAACAGGATGGCCTTAGCATCATCATCATCAACAAGAGCCTTAACTTCTGCAAGTTGTCTAATGAGAGACCTTAAATTAATTAAATGATTTCACATTGTGATCCCATTTTCTATTTTGAATCTAAACAATTGAATTTTTAGAGAAAACTTTTCATTGACAACTTTTTCTCCAAACAAATTGTTTAGATTATCCCAAATCTCAGTAGAAGTGTTATCTAGATCTACATGATGAAGTTCAGAATCTGCAAGAGGAAGACCAATAATAGCCTTGGCTTTATCATCTATACCGTTCCACTCCACCAATTTATTTGCATCTATAGGTGGTTTTTCTTTTCTACTTACTATACCCCATAGGTTTTTATTCATCAATTGAATTTGTATTTTAATTCTCCATGTATGAAAATTGAAACCAGAGTATTTATCTAATGGAATATCCATTGAACAAAAACACTAGAAACTGCCAACCATTCACAAAATTGAAAATAGCATGTATTCTATACTTGGTTGAAAGTTCATACTTACTATATTCTGACTGTATTAGAAATTCAAAGTACTTCACCATGGGCTTTTGATCAAAATGACCATATCCACAAACTCTTCAATAGTGATGGCAAATAACTCTACTCCAAATGTTGATTGATACTTTATCATTAACTCCATATCTTTATCTATAGTAATTGATGAAGACCAATGATCATAAAGGACGTTGAAGGCTAGTTTAATAAACTTAGGTTTATCTCATCCAAGACTGTGCAAGATGCAATTTTTCCTTTTCCCTGTGATGTAATTGCTACCTATTCCATTTCTAGGAGAACTTCTTATGTCTCTTCATAAATTTGTTCACATTATGGAGGTGACGGCAATGGTATTACTCCTCCAGCCAGCGTGCTTGTCCACATTATGGAGGTGATGACAATGATATTACTCCTCCATCTAGTGTGCACTAATATTACTCCTCCAGCCAGTGCCTGAGACATTTGATCTCTTTGATGACATCGTAGTAATGTCAGAAGGGTAGATTGTGTATCATGGCCCACATTTGATAGAGCTATCCAAACCCTCTTGCTTCTTATATTGTGAACACATTACCACATTTAGACTATCCATCATAGAGGCACACAAAGACACATCAAGAAAATCCACATAGCATACTCAACCTCTCTACATTATCCTTTCTACAACACTCTGATATACCAAATGAAAACCAATAGAATGAATAAAAAAAAGTAGAATGTGTTTTCAAATATACTATTGATCTTTGAATACAATTATATAACACAATAAATAGTTAACCAATAATTGTTATCTGCTTACAGGAACGAAGGTGAGCAGTTAACTGAACTGCAATGTATTACACCAACACTATCTATGTTTCTTTGTTGTGTGGCTATTAAAGAGGAAGGATGGTTTATTTGGCCAAATATACTCTGTGTTTAGTAGATCTTTTTCGACCAGTTTCAGAATAGCTCCAACAAAGGTCTCTCTTGGTTGTCGGTGGGCTAGGCCTGCGATTCTCTCTTTTGATATCCAATGTTATTGGATCGATAGGGTGGTATTCATTTCCAATTTTTATCTTGGATGTATAGAACCTCTTTTTGTTTTGAGGTTGTTCTCTAAATTCATGCATGTACGCATGTTTATTGTATCTTGGGGATAAATGTTAAAACTATAATTGGGCCTCTGTATGGCTTTGGGTCTTGGGTAGCTTAGGTATCTCATTACATATTAAACTCTACTATACTTTGTATTATGATGGGTAATGAACAGAGTTTTTCTTTCCTGGTTCTTTTCTCTGGGAGCCCTTTTTGAACCAGTTTATTATTAATTATAAAAAATTTAAGTATTTTTTATTTATGTTAGTAGTTTCTAATAGTGTTTACATTAGTACTTAAGATTTATTTATTTTTTACATTAGTAGTACTAAAGATTTATTTTTTTGTTATTTAAAAAAGTAATTAAGTTGAAATCATTAATATCAAGATTGTACTAAATTAGAATATATTAAACTTTTTTTTGAATATTAAAATTAAATAGATTTAGATTAGTATTTGTTTACATAATATGAATAATAAAAATAATTTTGTAATATATTAATATATTTAGATTAATATATAATGATTAGAGTTAATATAAATAATAATGATTAGGGTTTACTAAATATTGTAAAATAATATTATAGTATTTATTTTAAACGTGAAATAATACCTATATTTATTAATGTAAATAATAATATATATTATATAAGATTTTACAATTTTTCGTTAAAATATATAATATAATTTAGAGTGTATACTTAATATAAATATATGAGATGACTTTTTTTAAATAATATATTATTTTTAAATATTAAAATAATATCTTCCTTAAGTATACTATTTATTCATATACTAACTCCAATCTAAATATATTTAACACGAATACAAAATTAATATACTAAATTATTCATTTACTAAATACAATCTGATACAATGTAAATATATATAACACAAATACATCAAATCCAAGGTGATTAGAATCCAATCATTTGCTGTCAGAACATGTACTGCCAAAATATTTTACCATTAGAATTAGCATTTAATTATGTGTTCATAAACTGTTGTTTAAACCCCTCATTTCTGAAACCCTTCCCTACAGTTACTTTTGAAGATATAAATTGGCCGGTGTATGTGTTGGATTTTGATTTTTAAAATATTAATATTTTATAATTTCAATTGTATTGAATTTTAAGTTTTAATTAATTAATATTTTTATCAAATATATTAGATTTTAAGTTTTATTTTATTTATATTCATGATCAAAGGTATTGGATTTTGATTTTGATTTACTAGATATTTATATAAAAATATATTTAGTTTTGAATTTCAATTAATTATTTTTTGGTGAATATGCTAGCTTTTGATTTTTTTAAATCAATATTTTATAATTTCAATTGTATTGAATTTTAAGTTTTAATTAATTAATATTTTTATCAATCAAAAATATTGGATTTTAAATTTTATTTAATTTCTATTCATGATCAAAGGTAAAGGAAGAAGACAACAGAATCGGGTCAAAAAGCAGACCGTCGGGCACACAGGACCTACATACCAAAATCAAATTATTTAATTTTTTTATGGGCTTTCTATTTTTTTATTGCTTCTCTGACATTTTAAACTTAGTCAAAGGAATGCAAATTTTTTTCTTCAAGCTATTTATCTAATAAAATTATTTTGCACATTAAATGTAGTCGATGTTTTCATAGGTCATTACTCTTCACAAAGATAATTAATAGTTACTTTCCTTCAAAACATAAATCTTAGTTGATAATACCACTCATCTCTTTCTATCTCTTTCCTAATTTATCTTCAATATATCTTCGGAGGTACCCATTGCACACCAAGGTGCAATTGCTAGTCTACAACCATTACATACAAGTTCCTAATCTCTTTTAAGAAAAGAAAATCATTTGTGATGTTTCTAAAAGTACATATAGTGTTATGTCCTTGGCGGTTGCATGAACGTGGTGCTAACCAAATGTCAAATGTAATGATTCAATTTAATAATAAAATAAAGAAACGTAAAATGCACCCCTTTAATAAAGATATATAGAGTGAGGATTCATCCTACCTTGCTCTTCATTTCTAGAAAAGAATATGAGCACAAACGAACAAATAATATTTGAGATTATTTGACTCCAATAAATTCTACATATCTTCGTGTGGTTACAATAAATAACTACACTGGCCTACAATTGAATATTTTTCAACAAGCACATTTTAAGTACAACAAATTTGTTAACGTTTGTCAAAATAGTCTATTCAACCTACCTTCCAAGTAATACGGAAAACTATCATCGCTTGGAACCCTATAGATAGGTAATTAAATCTATAGAAAATAAGTTTTAAGAAAAATATATTTTTTATTACTATTAAAAAGAAAGTGGCAATGGTATGTTATGAATATCTTAATTTTACAGTATTTTACACTAAATTATATTGGCGAGTCAATTAAGGACAATAGTAGAGAAACAAGGTTGCATTGCTAAAATTTTAGTAGGGTTGTTTAAAATTTAGAAAAGAATTTAGAAGTTATATATATGCAAAGAGTTGAAAAAATTAGAAATATGTAATGTCTATTAATGTTAAATATATAGGGTAAAGTAGGTAATGTTAAAAGAAAATCTAAAAGTTTAAGTTTAAATAACACATTTCCATTTAGAAAAAGTGTGGGTATGTGAGGGTGATGATATTAATAATTAATAATTTTGTTTTATTTAAAAAATAAAAGTTCTTATTTTATTATTTTATAATTTATAATTTTATAATTTTATGATTTATAATTTTATAATTTTATTTTTTTATTTTTTAATATTATATTAATCTTTTATATCATAAAATATTTATATTTTATAAAAAAATATAATATAAATATATCTAATGAAATATATCATAATCACTTTTAATTTTTAAATTTTTCTAATATGATTTACTATTTTTTTTTCCTTTTTTCAAAGCAACCTCTTCTTGAATGTTAAAATACCTACTTGCAGTGTTTTGAAATTATTCTAAGTGAGAAATTTTACAATTCTGTAAAAAAAATTTATTTGTCTGCCACATGGGAGGCCACATAAGTAGTTTCAGCTAGACTTGGTTTGGTCGAGCAAGGTTCGACCAAACCCTCCTACATATATATGCACTAATTCTTTATTGATCTAACATATTTGGCTTATATTTACTCAATTTGCTTGTTCAGTCGGACCTGTTTCGGCTGAAACCTATTTTCTACATCGACATCACATGGCATCGTGTATGTGCCATGCATGTTCATCCATACATTATCTGGTCGAACCATGTCCGACTGAAAGTACCTTTAGCCAGAACCCGTGGATTGTCCTCTACTACAACACAACTTTGTACTTTTACCCAAGAAGAAATTAATATATGCACATTTCCTTTTTCTATGTTGTTAAATTTGTATCATCTTTCATTTCTTATCAAGCTACAATTAACTTTTGTTTCCTATTTTCAATTCCTTTTTATTTTTTCTCTATTCTACTCTATGTACCATAGGTGAGCAGACACACCAAGTTTAACCCAACCAAAAGTCAAATGTTCTCTTTGCTCAATAATTAAAACATGAAATGTATCATCTATATATTTATTTTGAAGAATAAAAGCACAAGATATGGGTTTTTTTTGTAGCTAGCAATGATTGAGAGAAAATAGGAAGTTTAATGAGAGGTTTTCAAATGAAATTTAATTTTAAAGAGGTGTGAATTTTAAGATTCTTAAAGTTTTAAATATTTTTGGTTAAGTTTTATTGTAAGTGGTTGGTGATGGATGTAGATGGTACATTAGATTTATGTCAAAATCATTTATATAAATAAGTGAAAGATAGAATTTTAAAAACAAAGATAATTAAATAATACATTTACTATTAATTGGATAATTTCAATTGAAAATAATTTAATTAAAATATTTCTATTAAAAATATTTTAATCAAAATGAACTTTCAACTATTAAATATATATAGTTTTCATGGATTTAAAGCACTCAGGTGCAACTCTAGAAAAACCTCCCTGAATTATCCTTGCAATAATCATAAAGCATGAACTTTCATTGAACCTATCAAATTCTTCTAAAGGATTTTCTATTGAGGCTCTGGAATAAATATTAATCCAACTGCTGCCCTCTACAAGACTTGGATGAAACATTTTCCACACATCCATCAACTTCAAAGTCCTGATAAGATGCAATGAAAGGAGCTTTACTCCAATGTATTCTCACTTTTCCTCTATCTATCGCGCACTCTTCTCCATTCCAAAGGTCTGAAATGATTTTCATGGGTTGATTCTTTGGAAATGGGACCCTACTCCTTCAATGTTCTTGAAAACCCTAATGGGTATTGAATCCACTAAAAACCTACCTAGAAATTAGGTAAGAATATTAGACAAAATTGTATATATATTTGTTAATTTAATTAGATGGGCAAGATGGCAAGATGTCGAGGATGTGATGACAGATGGGGATTATAGAATCAACTAGAAATAATCATTTGAAACCATTCCCAATAGAGAGAAAAAGGATTTAATGGGTAAAAGGAGAGAGATTTCAGTTTGTATTTCCATAAAATAGGAGACATATTTCCTATCTCATAGGAAAATTAGAGAGACAAATAAAATAGTTGTAGATCACAAACCTTAGGGAGAGGGTAGTTTAGGGATGCGGCTAGAGATAAAGAAAAATTTAAAACATGGAAGGGAAACCCTAACTTCATGCCAATCTTCCCTATGACAAGGGTGGGAAAACCCTTTAATCCCTCCCTCTCAAAGAAAGTATGATTAGAACAACATTGGGACATTTTTAGGAGACAAAGGATTCTTCGAGAAGGGAAGGGAAAGAGAAATTTTTATATAAAAAATAACAAATGCAAGACCCTCCACAATAATAGGTTGATGAAAATATTCTCAAAGAATACAATTTTATAGTAAATAAAAAATATAGTGAATATTTCACATGGAAATGGAAATAGATAAAAATAGGGCCACATTCTAAAGAAATGGGAGAGAGACTAGAGCAAGCAGAGAACTAGGGGAAAAGGAAAAGACCCAGAGTCCAGAGAAAACAAAAAGCTAAGGGGTTAATGGAAAGAACCAAGAATTTCAAACGGATCAGTTAATAGGGAAGACATCTATAGCTACACTAGAGGCATCCATCATCTTTTCGGAGGAGACACTCAAAGAAAGGTCAAGATGACTCCAACAATAGGCTATCATTTGTAAGTGCTGGAATATTAGCCTACCTTATCAAGATTCTTGCAATTGGTCATATGAGAACTGGAGTGATATACTCCAAATAGAACTAATAGACTCTTCACTAGATTTTTTAAGAGTAATTTTAAATTCCAAAGAAAATAGAGATCAATTCTTGAAAAAAATGTTAGTTTTACAAAAATGTTGGTCTCCATATGCAACATTGGAGCCCTAACTTCAATAGAAAAGCACATTGTATTGATGTAAATTCATCCCAATGTGGATCTCTCTAGAGAATCTATCATTAGAGAATAGGGATGCAAATATTCTAGAGATTGTTGGAAACAAATTAGGATTTTTTAAAAAATCCACCCTCTCCTCGAAACGGTATTACCCTAAAAGTTGTATTCTTATGAAAATTGAAAAAGAGGTACCCATATTGATTAAAATTATTCTAAATTTTTGGGTATGGATTCAATGAATTTAATATGATCATTTAGATATGGATATTGTATCATTCCTAAGAGAATCAAACTTGGTGAAGTGCCCAGATAGGGTGACTATAATTTTTCCAAGGGAGGACCCTTGCAGTAAGAATTGCGTAAGGGAGTTAGAGAATTTTGTAGTGAAGATGTCCTAGAAGTTATCCATAGTGAAATCCAACATTCTTTTTCTAGAAATTTGTAGTATGGGAGAGGATTGGGAAGAGAGAAAGGAACAAGAGAACACAAAATTTAGGGATAACGTTACACTAATTTTATGGATCTTTTATTGGAGATGGTTGCATTTTTGTACTAGGATTCAAGAAAATAAATTTATCACATTATAAAATCAAGGGCCTATCCAAAGCAAAATTAAAAGTTTTAAAACTTATAGAGGAATAAGGATGACAAATTCTAAAGAATGGAACACATTATTTAGTTGGGATGACAATGATAACATTTGGCTAGTTTTAAGAAATAAGGAAGGATTATACCAAAAGAGGGGGGAAAGAAGTACTAAGGTGAATTTACCCAATGTTTGGCAAATCTCGAAGGATGGAGGCAAATTAGGTGTTGGCAAGAATAGGTTATTAGTTATCCAACACTTGGAGAAATAAATTTGATCGAATCCCAAGGCATGACTAAGGAGGATATCCACTTTGCGTTAGATGGATCAAACCATGAAAAATCATTCCACATTAGTTAGTGAGAAATGGAGATGTTAATTCAATAGTGGTTAGAAGAAGTCTAAGAAATCATTATAATAGAGATAGCAGATCAAGTTTTGGCAGAGAATATGGGATTGGAAGATTAGTCGGATAAGTGCAAGAAGTTGGTTCCCAATTCAGTGAAAGTTTTTGGGACTTGAAAAATGCCGCTAGAAATGGGCACGCATTTTGGTTGGGCACCTGATTCGTGAAAAAAGAAACCCGTACATGTTTAAAAAAATGGGCAGTCATTTAGCTGCAGGCACCTGAGCCTAAAAAGGTGCCGGCTTTTTGGTATTTTTTACCTAAATAGTTAAAATAAGCACACATGGACCCATTTTCAACCCTTACCAACAACCCCCTCATGCCTTCATTTTCCATTTCTAGACATGTACATTTAACATGTATACTTTATTATTCATTTTTATTTTTATTTTTGGCAAAAAACTGAATAGATAATTGTATATAATTGTAGCAAGTTTAACTATGATTTTTTTAAAATAGCTTTTATATAATCTATCAAACCTTAGATGTGTAAACCCTAAGTACAACTAAAATCCTAAATGTACATAAACGCTAGCCACAACTAAAACCCTACATACATAAACTGTAGGTTTATAAAAGCAAAAAAAAACAGAAAACCCAAGGTAGAAATCAAACCTAAGTAAATATATAAAACCATCATCTATCTCTCTCTCTGTATAAAGATAATTAATTGAGAAGATTGCAGGTGACCAGGCGGCAGCAACCGGATGGGTGACTGACAGCATTGTTCCATTTTCTTCAATCAACATCAAATACATTGCGGTACCTAACGTATCTCCTGCCAGCGATGAACAACATTCAGACAGCAGTGAATAATGCCAATCTGCAGAGCAAGATCAAAGTCTCCCCCGTCTGACGGAACGGAACTTTTGGTGAGGACTTGAGCGGCATACTCAAGTTTCTGTCAGATAACGGCTCCCTTCTCATGGCCCACGTCTACCGATACTTCAGCTTCAAAGGCTATTTTAATGCAAAAAGCAACAAAAATAAGATCATAATACAAAATGGATCAAAGTCGTCTCTCTATTCTCATTTTCTAAAAGTACAAGTATAATATAATATGACTATCTTAATGTAAAAACCAAAAAATAAGATCACAATACAAAATGGATTCTAAAATAAGAAAAAAAAAATAGAAATATGAATATTTTTTTATGACCTATAATTATGAATTGAGTAATAATAAAGATTCTAAGGTGGTTTGAATTGCTACATTTGTTTTCAAATTTTTTTATTTCAGTCTTTGATCAAATAATCAAAATAAGTTTTGAAACAAATTTTAACTCAAAATTAAACCAAACTTTTCAAATTGGTCTAAAACATTATAGAGTCCATTGGAATAAATAAAAAATTAATTTTTAATAAGTTAAAACATCACATTTTTCAAGTGAGAAATGCATGATTTCATTTTAATAATCCTGGAGCCATACCTAGAGTAAAAACCTTAGATTTAAGATACTCCTTCAAAGTATATAAAATTATTTTTCTATACATTGAGTTAAATGTTCACATTTGATTCTCATGCAACAATAAAAGGAAAAATAAAAGTTCTGGAAATTTCTTGCTCTATGATTCAATCTTGGTGCACATTTCATCAAAGGCAATTTCCGCTATTAAATCAACAAAATATGCACCAAAGTCCTACCTCACATGCACATTTGTGATTCAATCACTTTTATGAAAGAGATATATCATGATCATTACAAAAATCAAGGTCGTTATACCATTCTTATCACTAAAAGATTATGTTATGTATTTACCTCATTACAACAAGGTGTTATTCTTATAGTTTACTTTTTATTTGACCTATCAGAATTCTAATCATTTTAAGTTTTTTGGTTTGGGGTGTGTATATCCTTTCAAGATGAAAGTACAACTATATATATAGATTTATCTTATATATATTTAATATAAAAAATAATTTTTTATTAATTTACAAATTTATGCTATATTTTTAATTTGAAAATTGATTTAATATATTTTTGTTCAAACATGCTTCTTTTTCTTTGACACTTGTGTACTTATTTACCACCATAATAATTGTTACCATTGTATATACCATTGTAGGGTTTGGCTATGTCTATCAAACAAATATAGATAATAAAAAATGTTACATTAATTATATCTAATAATGTTGTATTAGATAATATTTTATTGAATGTCTTTCATGTTGCATAGTGACTGCTACTAGATATCCTTCTCCAAGCACCAATTTTTTAACCAATTTTTTACCCTATTTTTACATGGGAATCTAGAGATCGGGACCAAATATCTAGGTATGAGTGATAATAAGATAAGAATATGGTGACATTATGAGATGAACTTACTTTTAAGATGCTTGTAAATTATTAAGACAATCTAGTCAATAAGAGTTGATAAAATAAGATAAAATAGCTTTGGTATGCAATTTTAACCACTACAATACTACTTTTATTTATACTTTATAGACATAAAATTACTTCATACTAAATACCTATTTACTAATATAAATTTCATAATATTTATTTGTAAAAAATATTATAATTAGTAAAAATTAACTATGAAACATCTTATTTATTTATTTTAGTGACTTCAAATATGTAAATAGTGTTTATTATATCAAATAAGTAATTCCAAATGAGCTAAAATAGTTGTATATTTTTTCCTTGTGAATATGCAACACTTTAAAATGTTAGTATTCATTATTTCACATTTGAAAGATAGATATTTTTAGTAGAACCATCTTGTGGAGGGGAGTTCCATTTGTGTAAATAGAATTAAGCATCATTTCAATTTTAATTCAAAACAAGTCAAAAGATCTATTTGTTTGTATCTCTATTTATAGTGCTATTAGGTTTCTTAAATTGAAATTAAATGATTTTAGATAAGATTAATTGTAATTACATTTTCATATTGAAATGTACGGCTGTCAAAATAAAATAGACATTGAGTGTGTATTACAAAAAACTTATTTAACAATCTTAAAATATTATTACTATGATAGTGTTATCAAAAGCATGAATAAATTATCTTTAGATGTGTAGTGTCGCAATTTAAACACTTTGTTGGTGAAGAATTACCACCAAGATTAGGTTATTATGTTAAATTGATTACTCATAAATTAAAGAGAGATGTCACAATTGTTGGGCCATTGTGTTTAAGAGTGTATTGTTGAACCATTTTGCTTAAAGAGTGTGTTCTTTACAACACATTAGATTTACATTATTATTGTTGGGCCATTGTACTCCAAGAGTGTATTCTTTTCAACACATTAAATTTACATTACTATTATTGAACCATTGTACTTGAAGAGTGTATTTTTTTCAACACATTAGATTTAAACATTACTATTATTAAATTATTATACTTAGAAGAGTGTATTTTTTTCAACACAGTAGATTTAGGTGAGCCTATTATTTTCAACACGTTCTAGATTTACTTTAGTGTATTCATCTTTTCAATGCATTAGACATAATAGGAATGTATTCTTTTATAATAGCACGTAACTTGCTGCCAAACTGTGTATTTATATGTGCAAATAATGTGAGAATCGCAACGCTAATCTGGGCACTACAAGCAGTCCATCCATTCTTCATGGAAGAAATACTGGCTCTTGTTTTTGTTGTTGCAGCTTCACTTTTTGCTATAGCTTATTCCTTGACACCCTCTAAGAAGAAGGCGGCATGGCCTCCATCTCCCCCAAGCCTGCCATTGCTGGGCAACTTGCATCAGCTGAGCAAGGGTGGAAATCTTCTTTCTGCCTTGACAGCCATGGCCAAAACATATGGCCCTGTCATGACAGTCTGGATGGGTCCATCCCCCATTGTAGTCCTCACCGGCCAAGCTCCAATCTGGGAGGCCTTGGTTAACCAAGCCTCCAATTTCTCTGGTCGCCCCCCGCTCTATTCTAGGCGGTTTACTAGCGCCTCTTATAGGACCATGATCAGTTCTCCCTACAATCAGCACTGGACTAAGCTCAGAAGGCTTCTCCACAACAATGTCCTCAGCCCTGCCCATGTTGCACTTCAGAGCTCTTCTCACCAAGCCAGTGTCAAGAAACTCATTGGCAAGTTAGAAAAGGAGATGAAAGAGAGGAATGGAGTGGCGAAACCCTTTTATGCCTTGAAAATGATGGCTATGAGCTTTATCGCCCCTTTGTGCTTTGGCCCGGACTTTGAAGACGATGATTTCTTGGCCCAGCTGGAAGAATATATTTCTGAAGATATTTTCCTAAGTAAAAGAGGAGATATGCTTCTGGATCAATTTCATGCTGCTCGATTCTTTGTTCCTTCATCGATCAACACAGAAAGGAAATGGAAGTCTCTCCGAGCTGATGTTCTGCGTCTCATGTTGCCTTTCATTCGATTTGCTCGCAGTTACAGAGAGTACTTGAGGCGAACTGCTCCCAGCAGTTTCTTGAGTTGTTTGTTGTCTATTGGGGAAGAGGAGGAAGAAATGGGTGAAGAAAATTCAAAGTTAACAGATGAAGAAATAGCTTTCAACTTGTATGAGCTGTTCCTTCTTGCAGTAGACAGCACATCTACGGCCATAGAATGGGCTCTGGCTTATCTTATAACCAATCCTCACGTCCAAGAGAGGGCTTATGAAGAGATAGTCCGGGAAGATAAAGACGGGTTGTTGTGTTTGGAGGATTTGAAGAAGCTGCCATACATGCAAAGTGTGGTGAAGGAAACGCTGAGGAAAGAATCGATTGCACCGCTTGGGATGATTCACCAGACAGAGGAGGAGTGCAAGGTGATGGGAGTCACCATTCCTGCAAAGTCGGCAGTGCTGTTCAATCTACACAGCGTGTCAAACGATCCGGAGGTGTGGAAGGACCCCGATGAGTTCAGGCCGGAGAGATTTATGGAGAAGAATGATCAGATGGAAAACGTGAGGATGGCATATCTTCCGTTTGGAGCGGGAAGGCGGGTGTGCGCAGGAATGGACGTAGCGAGCGTGCATGTTCCCATCACTCTCGCCAACTTACTTAAAACATTCAAGTGGGATTCCGCAAAGGAAGGTATTCTTCCCGATCTTACTCGGGATATTCCAACCGTACTCATGTCCATGAAATATAACTTGGAAGCTCGAATCACACCTCGCCCATAGTAAACCATGTATCCTTTCTTAGATATAATAATAAACAGATGTCCTAAGTAACAAATAACACAGGGGTCGTTTGACCTTCCCCCTGCCGGCATGCATGAAATATAGTAGTCATCTTTGTAGTTATCCTCAGAGGACTCCATATATATCTTTAAAGGAGTCTATATATTGTAGGAAAGCATAATAGTATATTTACACTTACAGTGATATGTTTTCTATATGTAGTTCTTGCGAGTGGTATCATGAATATAATAAACAGAATATATTTTTTTTATAACATTTTAATGTGTTCAACATATTTGTCATGTTAGTTCATTATAAAGATATTTATTAATTTTTTTTAATTTAATTTTTTACATAGAAATTCTTAGTTATTATGTAACAAATTTAAATTTTTTAAATTTTTTAGAAAATAACTAATTTAAGATCTAAAGTAAAATTAATATTTAATAGATTCAAATTATTAATAAGAAAATTTTCATTTGTTCTAATTCGAGATATTTCATTTGTTCTAGTGTCAATAAGTATCACATGAAAGCCAAAATCACACCTTCCCTGTCATAATCCCTATCCTTTCTTACTTGAATGAAGTTTTCTATCTTCTCTTATAATTTTCAATGCAAGAAGAGTGATGTTTAAGTAGTGTGGATGGTCTAACTTCTCTTATATGTCTCACTACAAGAAGAGTGGTATTTAAGTAGTCACTATAATAAGAATGATGTTTTCTATATTACAATATTTTTAATAATTTTTCTTATATTTAAGAATGTTTAATTATTATATATAATTATAATAATAGAAATTATTTATATATTTCTTGATTTTATTAATTTCTACTATAAATGATGATTATTGAAAATGATTTGTTAATTTAATTATACGAAAAGAATTTTGTATCAATATTTTGTACTACATTCTATGATTTAATATCAAAGTGAAAAACGTAATTGTAGGAGGAAAATATTTGTAAATAAAGATAGACTTGAAAAAATACACAATAAAATGAGATAAAAAGATTCTTCAATTGTGTAGCTCCCTAGATTCAGATACTTTCCTACATATTCCTAGGGAGTGGAATGGAGTTGCAGATTGTTTGGCCAAATGGGCCTCACATCAAATGCAAGGTTGGAATATAGTGGATAAGGGACAATTGTCTTTGATATGGCTCTTATTTTTATCAATTAGTGGATAATGATAGGATTCTCTAGTGCTCTCTTTAGACACTTTGTTTGTATCTTTTATGGATTGAATAAATTTTTACCCTTTTTTAGTGGAAAAAAGAGAAAGAAAGAAAAAATTAAGAATATACAAATTTAAAAAAAATCAAGTAAATTTTTTTACAAACAAAAAAACAATATAAATATTTGCTAATAAATTAAGGAAAAAACTGTCTATCTAAGCACTCTTATCATATGTCCTCTCATTCTAAAGAAAACATACCAATGCACAAATGAACACAAAAATGACTAATTAATAAAATCTAAATCAACATTAACTTCATCCTATGGATATAGATAATTTGCATCCAAATCATTCTACTTTAAATGAGTGCATTATTTTCAACACTGTAGACTTAAGTGTGTATTCTTTTCAACACCTTCTAGATTTGCAAAAGTCTACTTTTTTTCAACACAATTTAGACTTATGTGAATGTATTATTTTCAACAAATTAGATTTATGTCACAATCTATCAGTTAGAAAGGTATTCTTTTCAGCACATTAATTATATGTCACAATCCAAATAATATTTGAATTTAGCATACTTAAATTTTCATGCTGAACAGAGTAAAAAAAAATTTAATATTCAATCAATGTGAGAATGGCAACGCCAATCTGAGCTTTGCAAAGCAGTCCAACCATTCGTCATGGAACAAATACTGGCTCTTCTTAATTATCTTCCGCCCTTCCATTTCCTTCTTAATCCCTCTCTTATTTTCCTTGTTGCAGCTTCATTGCTTGCTCTTGCTCTTGCTCTTTCTCTGTCACCCACTAAGCAGGAAGTGGCATGGCCTCCATCTCCACCAAGCCTGCCATTGCTGGGCAATTTACATCAGCTCGGCAAGGGTGGAAATATTCTTTCTTCCTTGACAGCCATGGCCAAAACATATGGCCCTGTCATGACAGTCTGGATGGGCCCATCCCCCATTGTAATCCTCACTGGCCAAGCTACAATCTGGGAGGCCTTGGTTAACCAGGCCTCCAATTTCTCTAGTCGCCCCCTCCTCTATTCTAGGCAGTTTACAAACGCCTCTTATAGAACCATGCTTAGTTCTCCCTACAACCAGCATTGGACTAAGCTCAGAAGAATTCTCCACAACAATGTCCTCAGCCCTGCCCACGTGGCACTGCAGAGCTCCTCTCACCAGGCCAGTGTGAAGAAACTCATCACCAAGTTAGAAAAGGAGATGAAAGAGAAGAATGGGGTTGTGAAGCCCTTTTATGTTTTGAAGATGATGGCAATGAATTTTATTGCCCCTTTGTGCTTTGGCCCGGACTTTGAAGACGATGATTTCTTGTCCCAGCTTGAAGAATTTATCGCTCGGGATATTTTCCTGAGTAACAGAGGCGATATGCTTCTGGATCAATTTCCTGCTGCTCGCTACTTCGTTCCTTCGACAATCAGGACTGAAAGGAATTGGAAGTCTCTCCAAGCTGATATTCTGCGTTTCATGTTGCCTTTCATTCGATTTGCTCGCAGTTACAGAGAGTACTTGAGGCGAACTGCTCCCAGCAGTTTCTTGAATTGTTTGCTGTCCGTTGGGGAAGAGGAGGAAGCTGAAATGGGTGAAAAGAACTCAAAGTTGACAGATGAAGAAATAGCTTTCAACTTGTATGAGCTCTTCCTTCTTGCAGTAGACAGCACTTCTACGGCCATAGAATGGGCTCTGGCTTATCTGGTAACCAATCCTGACATCCAAGAGAGGGCTTATGAAGAGATAGTAGAGGAAGGAAAAGGTGGCTTGTTTAGTTTAGAGGATTTGAAGAAGCTTCCATACATACAAAGTGTGGTGAAGGAAACGCTGAGAAAAGAATCGATTGATCCTCTTGCGATGCTTCACCAGACAGAGGAGGAGTGTAAAGTGATGGGCATCACCATTCCTGCAAAGGCAGGAGTGCTGTTCAATCTACACAGCGTGGCGAACGACCCGGAGGTGTGGAAGGAGCCCGATGTGTTCAGGCCGGAAAGATTTATGGAGAAGAATGATCAGATCGAGAACGTGAGGATGGCGTATCTTCCGTTTGGAGCAGGAAGGCGGGTGTGCGCAGGAATGGAGGTGGCGAGCGTGCATGTTCCCATCACGCTCGCCAACTTACTTAAGACGTTCAAGTGGGATTCTGCTAAGGAAGGAATTCTTCCGGATCTTACTCGGGATAGTCCAACTGTGCTCATGGCAATGAAGTATCACTTGGAAGCTCGAATCACACCTCGCCCATCATAAGCCTATTCTTTGTTGGTCCTAAATAACAAACAACACACGGGTTGTTTGAAGTTCCCCTGTTCGCACGCATGGGATGGCAGTTGTTGTTTTAGAATATCTTGTATGTTCTATTTACAATTAGAGTGGTTTTGTACTTTCTTTCTATAAATATTTTAAGTATCTGAAATATATTTGTCCTCTTAGCTTATTATAAAGATAAATATTAAACCAAATTTTGTTTAATTTCGAATTCAAGATATTAACATAAGAATTTAGAGTTACTATCCATAACCTTTAAAGTTTTTGGATTCTTTAAAAAATCAAAAACTTAATATCTAGAATAAAATCTTGGCAATCTTACGGAATTTCAAATTCGAGTGTACTGGCTAACAATCTTAGGAAATTTCAAATTGAAGTACACCAACTATGGAAGAATTTCAAATTGGAATGCACTAAATGACAGTTTTAAGGAATAAGATCTATCAAATTTCCACAATCCATGAATATGATGCCAATGCTTCTGGTACTGATTGTGTGCTAGTTTTTTCATCAACACTTTGGGTCACACTACACGATCCATCATCAAGGTGCAAGAGAAATCAAGGAGAAAAATTTTAAGGAATTTCAAATTAGAGCACACTAGTTATGGAGGAATTTCAAATTGGAGTGCACTAACTAACAATCTTAAGAAATTTCAAATTGGAGTTCGTTAACTATAAAGGAATTTCAAATTAGATTGCACTAACTAACAGTCTTAAGGAATTTCATATTGGAGTGCACTAATTATGGTAGTTTGACTCGTTGTTGAACACCTCTCTTTTTAAGATCCATATTTAATCCAAATAAGCAACTTTGAAGGTGAGCCATTTTGACCAAGACAGAAGCCAATTGTAAGCAAATGGAAACTAGGAGCAATGGCTTACAAGCTCTCAAAAACAAAAAAAATTGCAGAACAAGCTTTGGAGATTTTTAGAGATAATGAGACCATGATATCATGGGATAAACTTACATGTAAGAGTACGAAGCTTGTGAATTATTAATTATCTTTAAGACACTCTAATTTGTAAGAATTGATAATATAAGATAAGATAAAATAGTTTTTTTATGCAATTTTAACCATT